>JAECUM010013635.1:0-26900 GCA_016617855.1 Megalonaias nervosa
CATCCTGAGGATTGTCTAGAAGAACAAAAACAAGTTGAAATTATATTTTAAAAAATATTACTCGAGCTTGATTGGTCTAACATAGATTTGATAATAAAATCAGATTTAATAAAAGCACGAGTTTATAGTGGAAGAACATTAGAAGGAAGACGAATAAACGAAAATCATACTCGTCTTGACAAACTAGTGGAAAATATAAAAAAAAATGAGAATAAAAAGAAACAAAAAGTTATATGATAGTTTTTCAAAACGAGGTATATTTAAACATCTCGGTATGTACTACCATGACAAAGAAACCTTAGTTAAAATTGTTACTATGACGTCAGACGCAGAGTTAATTATTAAAGTATACGCAAATGCAATTTTGCCAATGATACGTAAAAAAGACCTAGAATTTGATCCGATTATTGTTAACAAGTCTCTAAAGATAATCAAAAGTTTAGACGATGAAATTAGTAATTTTAGTGATGATGAGCGAGAAAAGCTTTTTGTTCCAGAAGTCGATCAAACAAAGTTGGAAGTAAAGTCTGATTCTTATTATAAGTGAAGAAGATGATGTTCCATTCCCATCAATCCAGTACTCTAGACAATTGTCACTACGAAATTATTACAACGAAATTAAAACAATACTCACAAAACCATATGAAAAATTAATGTTAAAAGTAGCTTCTGTTGTTGATCTTCTTACAATTGGACTAGATCAGCTTAAGAAATTGATGCTAGCAAATTTCATAGTCGCATATGCAATTATCAGACAATATCTTGTTCTCAAAAATTACACGTTAGATCAGTTGAGTTTAGTTTAGGGTGTATTGAAGAAACAGAAATCGATTACAGTAATTTGGTGAATAAAACAGATTTATATGAGAGTGAAGTAGGAAATAGTTTTGATTCATACGCTTGGTTAAAGAAACAGTATGTACTAACAGATGAACGATATGATGATACTTCGTCAGATGTTTATGACAAATATAGAGAGTTTATAGCTGATCCTAAAAATAATAAATTCCGCGAGTTTCTCGATTCGATTGCTGGTGCTAGAACTTTCATCTTTGTATAAAATATTGTATGATGAAAAAACAAATCATCGATTTCAATCACATATCAGAAGAAATTCCAAAACAAGATGTTGACGCGCTAATGCAATATTATAGATATTATCATAAAAAAACTTTGGTGCGTGAAAAAATGTTACAAATACTATAGCAAAATGCTTCGGATAATATCATATTTACCGCTGCTAATGACTAGCTCTGGTATAATTTCAAGTGGAGCATCATTAAATCCGTTTTTGTTAATAATATCAGGCGTTGGTGTTTCTCTTGCAACAGCGTGTAACAAAATTGAACCTCGACTTGTGACTAAAAAAAAATGCCTGTAAAACAGCTAGTATCACTTACAAAAAATTACTTGATCAAATACGATCTTACTTGCGAGGTGTAAAATATGATATGGGCGATTTAATACGCGAGTTTTGTATTATTGACAGTATGTTAACGGATATCCTACCTATGAGAGTCAGCAGGTATGAAAAAGATTATCAAAAAAGTATGTTAATGATAGAGTATGAAATTTTGTCTAAACTTTAGAAATAATGTTTCACTTACCTTCTTATTCCAGCGAATAAATCCTACGCGTAATTGAAAGGGGTAGAGTTCTTGAGCTAGAAATCTCCTGGCGAAAAACTGGAAGTTGTTTTGGGATAGTGGTTGGTGGGTCTCCGAGATGGTAATTTATATTTGTTTGGAGGGTCTCCGAGATAGTAACTTATATTTGTTTGGAGGTGGGTAAAGGTCTTGGATTATATTTGAGGTAGAAATCTCCTAGCTAAAAACTGTAAGTCGTTTTGGGATAGGGATTGGAGGGTCTCCGAGATGGCAATTTATATTTGTTTGGAGGGTGGGGAGAGGTTCTTGAGATAGAAGTCTCCATTTCCCTTACTACTATCACTGTTATGCTAATGTCTGCACTTTCAAGACTACTTAAAAAAAAAAAATTGGTGATAACATTATCCCACTATATTAAACTGAGTTCATTTTATGTCAAATCTAATTGTTCCAGTATATCTAAATCATATTTAGTTAATGGCACATTATTCCTTTTTGATTTGATGTGTTCCAATAGATGTTAACAATTAAACTTGTTTACTTTCTTTTACTGGCTACAGTTCATGTACTATATGGCTGTAATGCTGAGGTTAAAAATTTTACATAATATTTACTATGCTTGTAGATGATATTCATTGGTAGCTGTTGCTGTTAAAGCAGTTTATTAGTATGTTACAATAATATATTTGTCAGTGTGAACTCAAGATCCTAATTTTAATGTTTCCTATTGTCAGTATTGGTTTCTTTACATTGCTTAGGGCTGTTCCATTTAAACATACATGGTACCCAGGGAAGGCAGTTTTTTTGAAACTATATGCCAGAGTATTTTTATTTCACAGAATTCATATTGAAATGATAAGAAAATTTTAAATTGCATCTTTGGGTGAGTAACCACTTTAAAAGTGCCTTCCCTGGGTCCATTGTATGTTTTAATGGAACAGGCCTTACATGGTAAACAGTTGAACAATTCCTGTTTAAAATGGTATTAATGTTTGGGGAATGTAAGATCTGAAAGTAGAAGGGATATTATTTTTTTTTAAGTAAAAACTGCAAGTGAAGTGTGAAAGCAAAAAGAAGAAAATGACTAGACTACCATGGTCTAAGGAGGAGAAGGCAGCTGTAGAAAGATAACTGGGACAGTTTATAAGAACTGCTTTACTACCAGGAAAAGCAGCATGTGAAAAGGCAAAGAGGAAGGAACCTATTATGGCAAGATGTCCATGGAGCCTGATTAAAGTCAATTACAAATTCAAAATCTAAAGCTATGTTAATTTAAACCTAAAAAAAAAAACTAGAACCTTTACCTGCAAAATTTAAACAGATGATAAATATTTGCTGGTCTGTAAGTTGATACATTTGGATTAGCAAGTCTGGGCTTCATTGTATATTCTAAATCGACATGTATATGGCTTATGTCATTCAAATTGTGTTATTGTTCATCGTGTAATTTTTTGTTATGTAAAAAAAATATTTTTCTCCAAAAGTATGGAAAATAATGTGTAAAATAATTATCGTTTTGGAATGAGATTGCATACTAAATAAATTAGCACCCGAGAATGAGAAGGATCTTAAATTGTCTACATGATTTTCTATATTAAAGTCATGTGCATCTGATGTAATTACGCTAAAACAGTATGTACTAGTACTATATATTGTTTTAATTTGATTACATATATGTGCATTAGAAAGTGAATAACAATGATAAAGACAGGTATTTCATCGCATTTTCTTCTTGCACCTCATGATCAAATAAAATATGCCCTGATATGAGAGAGAGGTTTCAGGACAATTATAATCTGTATTGTTAAATTAGTTGACAATAGTGATGATATTCCTGTACAAAGGCAATGCTACATTCCATTATCAATTGTTACCACTGTGCCAACAACTCCTTCTAGTTTTAATTATGGTATCCATTGTCTCAAGAACAAAACGGCTCTGCAGTGTTATTTACATGCTATTACATACACTAAAGCTTGAGTCAAGTCATCCCAGTTATAACCTGTTTGAGGTCAGTGTTCGGCAGACCAGATCAAATCCGGAAATGAGACTACCCATAGGGTATTATGAATAAAGTACCATGTAATGCCTGGTGCTTACTCATGCAAGTTTCTCAATCAGTGACACATTTTGTACTCAGTGACAGAAATGTCATTCAGACTAACAACTAGCATGATCAAAGATGAAAACCATATGCCATATGACTATGGGAATTGTACATGAACTTACTCTTATTTGTTGGGAAAGGAGATGGCATTGTGCACTTTGTTGTAATGACCGCGAAGTGTAGATTTTATTAGCTTTGCCCATAAGTACACTTTGTAAAAATATATCCCAATGCTCTCTTGGCCATATTGATCTACTTCCTCTTCTCTAAAAGCTGGTACTAACCTATTATTTATGATAGCATCAAAACATGAGTTTGTATGTAAAGGGAGGGGTTGCTTTTTACTTTTCAGTTCAAATTTGTAATGTAAATTGCATTTCCCCTCTTTCTGTCTGTATTTCCATCTCGTCTTTTTTATTTCCATTTGCCTATCGACCACTCCAGTGGCCTAGTGGCTAGAGCGTCCATCCTGGATGCAGGATCTCGCAGGTTCGAAATCCAGCCAAGTCATGCCAAAGACATAAAAATGGTACTAACAGCTGCCTCGTTAGGTGCTCAGCATTAAGAGGTTAGTGTTGGGACTGGTTGGCCTGATGTTAGGATAATGTGACTGGGTGGGACAGCGGCATAATGCCCCAGTGCTAGACATCTCTATTTACTGCCATGCTGCAGACATCGTAGCGATATGACTGAAAAATTGTTAAAGCTACAATAAATATCCAAATCACGCACTCTCCATTTGCATATCTTTTATCTCTCTCTCTCTCTCTCTCTCTCTCTCTCTCTCTCTCTCTCTCTCTCTCTCTCTCTCTCAAAACTCTTTCAGCAACTCTCTGCAATTGCTTTTGTCTTTCTCTTCTTCAAATGAATTCCAGTAGTGATCCGAACACATTTCAATATTGAATTTGATGATATGTCAGTAGCCTCGAATGTGCTAATTTGCCACGTCTTCCTGTATCATGGTGATATATTCCAAAACGCCTTTGAATGAATTCAGTACAATTCCAAAATAGTGATTTAGTTCAAGAAGTAATAATGAGCACCTTGAAATTTCAGTGAATAATTTAAAGAAATGAATCCTTTTCAATAATAACTGAAACACAACCTAAATTGAGTCCTCAGAAACTGATGATAAGACATCATATACAATAGAGAAATTTTGTTTACTTCTCCTATTGTTAAAAAAACCCCCAAAATTAATAACAGTACTAAGTTGAAGGTTATTTTGAGAATATTGTAAGGTTTAAACAAGGTCAGGTCTCTTACTAAAACTTAAGTTAAGAAAATGCAGCAGGTACACTTGGAATTTTCACGAGGAACACCAGTGTCCTAAATTCAAATTCAAGTAAAAATATTTACCTCCAGTAATAATGATCTTAATATATCATCTAAAATCAGAGAAATATTAGCTATGTATTATTGTGGGGAAATTTTATGGTGGAGTAAGGAGCTCCCAATATTTCATTTAAACTATTGTAGAAGTCCCACCTAGGTTCGATTTTGTTGGAAGTTAAATTTAGTGAAAGACTGATGTAAAGCTCCGAGTCCCCAGTCAGCAATGCCGACGCTTAGATGGTTAAATATACAAAAAGGGTACAATTCGATGAATAACAATTTGATAACAATTCAATAGCCAGATGATTAAAAATTCCAATTACACTTCTTCCGCTCGACCCTTTAATAGCCTACTGCATCACTTGATTAGCAGTGTGAGATTGATTTCCACACGTCCTTGTATTCTGCTTTGGTATTCTCTCTCCCATTTCTCACAATTCTTTCTCATCTTCCTCCCCGACTTTCTCCAAATTCCTTTTCCTCCTCCTCGACTGCTCTATACTCCTCCTCTTCCTCTGCTTTCTCATGCAGACTCCTTTTTCTCCTCCTTCTCCACACTCTCTCCACCTTCTCTCCACCGACTAGACTTCTGTCGACTTCGACTGTTCGGCTAGTCTCAATTCGTCTTCACCTCTTGGAGACTCGGGACTCAACAGAACCGGGAGTTCTGTCCCCTAAAAAGCTTCATTTTCGAAGCTTTGTCTTTCCTTAGAATCTTCCTCTAAGTTTTACAGTCAAATTACGAGTGGCTTCTCTCGGAGTAACCCTATTGCTCAGCAATCTGCCTAGGCGAAACTAAATTTTTCTTAGAACTCTGAAAGTTATAATTCGGCCTGCGTTGTAATCACACCCTCTATCTCAATTCCGATTGGATATCGTTATGAACCTATCCAGTCAAACTTAGCGAACAATGTTCCTCTCGCTGTCTGTCAACGTGGGGACGGACAAGAACACGCCCCGCACATCCCGCGGGCTTCCCTCAGATCTTAGGATTAAGCTGTAACACATAGATGTGAAGTGGTGCGATCTATCACCTGTACCGATTCAAGATTCCGGTCTACGGCCGGTCAGGTAACCTAGCATAAGAGTTTAACACTCGCCCCGCGGCAATATTTGGAGATCAAACACAAAGCCGCGGTACTATTCAAGACAAGAAGATTATAGCTTGCTTTTACATGTGTTTATAGCTGGGGCATGGCAAACGTGACAATTATATTGTTTACACAACAATAAGAGTTTTGTCAGGTAGACATTAAACTCAATTACTGACCAAGGTCAGTCTTGCAATTTAGATATACGTGACAAATAATCATGGATAAAAGCCAACAAAATATAAATTAAATATACATCACAAGCGTTGTTGCATGTTTTTAAAGTTGCGCTTTTATATTTCAACGGTATCTAGAGTCTCTGCTACTTCCAACATTTATATTAAGAGAATAAATCCTCGCATTGTACCTCCTGTATAATATGTACAAGGACACACCACCAGCAGTTTTGCTTTTATTGCAAAATACCACTGTAACGATGCATCACTCTAAACAAATATGGTGCTGATCTGATGTCTAATATGAACACAACAGTGTTGCTTTGGTCCTATTAGTTCGATCTTCTTGGAGGAGGGATCATGAACGTGTTACGATATGTGATCTGAAACTGTTTCAATGCAATATATTACATGTTAAAAATTGAATGCTGATGATGTCAGATGTTCAAAAAGTAGGTATAAAAAAATAAATGAATCTGATTTTATGCTCTCCCTCTCGCCCATCTAGTACAATGGTTATAGTTGTAAATCTCGTCATCAGTTACCAGTACAAGTCCTCAATTTGATGCAGAATAATAGACCCTCGTATTATTATTATTATTATTATTAGGGTTTTCGACTTGTCTGATGCCAGAAGAAGTTCATATTAGTCCCAGGCATTATCCCGCGAGCAAGGCAAAAAAATTAAGAGAAGTGGAGTACAGTTCATAAATCTTTATGTTCTGCAATTTTCATACTTTGCGATCTCCCCAAAGTACACATATCATCACCTTTATGTATGATTGCATATATCGCAATCTTCTTTTCCGTAATGGTCCACAGTTTCCGTAATCAGTCTATCCCTGTTAGAGTGCATAATTTCCATTTTGTAATTCGCCATATAACATGAATAGTTGAATCAAATTTTGGCAGCAGGAACTATATATTTTTATTTTAATTTGTCTGTTACATTTCAGTATATAAAAATAACGTCACTTATAGAGTGTTGGTGTAAAGCAATTTGATATACCAATACTGTTGGTATATCGAATTGTGTTCCGCCCATGACGCAATAATTCGCATATATAAACATTCTTGCAACTGCACCCTTGCAACTGTGTGCTGTCCACTCATTAATCACTAGTGATGTATGAAAATAACGATGAAAAATATTAATAATCCCCGTTTTCTAAATGTATTTTTATATGGTACACAATTTCATCGCAATCCTCTCTGCTTCCCGTTCTCCCTCCCCTCTCATGCATCAGGGTTAAAATACTCAGAAACCTGGGGTGAGAGAGAAAAAGAACTTGGGGTGGATGAAAACCTTGAAATTGAACTTAGATCAATTAACCTACAAGAATATGGTTCGTTGTAACGGTATGTGTGGAGTTGAGTTATGATTTGTATAATCAAAGACAGAAATTTTGCATAACCTGTCGACATTATACGACATGTACTGTGATGTGCGTGTGTGATCTGCATAATTCGGCAAGCCTCTTTTTCTTTAATGAAAAAGTTTTACATCTCATGGTATATCATTGATACAGCGTACATACTATATATATATATATATATATATATATATATATATATATATATATATATATATATATGGGATTCGCGGACTTCAAGCCTTAATGCAGCCATCGGAGCCATGGAAAGGTTTTGGGCTGCATTATATGCCGGGCTTCCAGACTCTAAACAATCGGCTTCTCAAAGATTATTTTGATGCATGTCGCCGATTTGAAGGTAATTAGGTAATACATGTATATCTTAATACTGTAACTCGTGTGAGATTTATTTTACAGACATGCTTAATAAAGCACTTATCCATAATGATTATAGCCATTTCTATTTCTTGAAATGCCTAATCAATCAAACTAAATACTAGCAAACTAATCGGTGTTTATCATCTATTGTCTGATTGTTTACTTAAAACTTACAGAAGGCTGATAACTATTTATTGTTTGGAAAAGAAGTAAACAAATATAAATAAGTATTCTAAACTCCTTTTCAAAAGTAAGCTAGTCAGAGATAGTTTAAATGCATGTCCCCGACTTCAATGTGACTAGATGATTATTGTTAAGCAAATGAATAAGTCAGCATTCTCAAATCATTTAGTTTAAGAAAAAAAAATATTTTTCCATAAAGTCTAGCTTTCATTACTGTACATATTGATCTGATAGCATATTCAGGCGTAGAAAAGTGAACTTAACGTTTCCCAAAGCAAATCAAATGAACCATTTCGAAGAAAAATATTTAATGTTTCAGTTCAACGTATTTTACCTACCCCCACCCCTTCTTTCTATACTCTCTTTCTCAATTCTAGCTATTTCAAAGCCATAATATATTTATCTATGTATGTACACATGCATATATCTACATTCTAACCCTTCCTTTTCTCTCGTACATATTTATCTTCATTTACTATTTACATACGTTTTTGATAACTTTAAATATGGGCATATGGTTTTAAGGCATAAACAAAGAAAAAAGGGGAAAAAAGATTAATTGTAAAACGAATGTAAAGCAATTTTCTTAACTTCCCGTTTTATTCTGCCTAATATTTAAACTTTAGTTGTGATATATTGCCATATAATGGGTCAAGCGCAGATTGCCCAAAGGCAAGTCCAGTTTCAGTGAATTTGCCATGGGCAAACATTTGTGTTCCTTTGGTGTCAACCTAAATTTGTAAAAATCTTATGTTTTATTTTAATAGATGTATTGACAATTTAGATATGTTTGATATTCTTAAGTTTTAACTATACACTGTCTAGACTTGATGCATATTTTTGTTGTAATAATGTTTCTCGTTTGACAACTTGATGGCAATGTTTGATTGTGTTAATAAAAGAGGTCACGAATTTGCAAAACAGTGCCTGCGGTGTTGTTTTCGGCAAAATAACTTAAACTTATATTTTTAAGAGATTTGAATATTTAAGCGCATGTATCTGTCCGTCTACAGTTTTAATTGCAGAGAAATTAGTTCTTGAGCTTTTAAATAGATATCTTCTCATGTTTTTGCAGGACAGGCGCAATAAGAGAAAAAATATTCAGGTTCTCAGGTTGATGGTAGTATTTGATTGTGTGTAATTAGTCCTCACAATGACGTCCTCACAAGGATGGTATAGTAAGAGTAGTCCTCATAATGTTTAAAGAACTATACGGCAAAAAGGAAGTGATGCAGATGTGGCCTGGGTTGCAGTTAAGCTCTCTTTCAAATTTCTAACCTATACTTTCATTCCTTCGTATGGTCCTCGAAATGTAGTCATATGTTAAGGTCCTCACAAGTATATGAATACAAGTGTGTGTGTGTGTGTGCGTGTGTGTGTGTTTTGCTATACTTGCGAGGACCTAAGTTTGAATGCACACCAACATCTCGAGGACTTGACTACATTGTGAGGACTTACACACCAGTCCTCGAAATGATTCATCGGCAAATGGTTGAGAATGATAATATTAGATGAACTACGTGTTATTGTGATAGTCCTCACAAAGTCGGTAATGTCTGACAGTGAGTTACACTTCGTGTGTATAGTTCACACAATTTGCAGTCTTCCTTGGGCTGTAGACTGGTGTGCAAACGCTTAGCCAATCAGAAGGCGTGTGACTTCTAATTGTTTGTCATCCAATCAGAACATCGCTTCTGTGCAGTATCACTGTAAATTTCGTATACCTATAAATACGACTCATAAAAATAACTACTAGCATTATTAGTGATTTAAAAAGAATAATTTTGTAATAATGGTAAACTGGTGATGCCAGAAAAAAGTGCGATATAGTGCGGTGTTTTTGGCGCTTGATTTGGTGTGTACATGGATTTTATTGCTTCGAGACTTAATGCGCCTGTGACCTAACTCTTGCAAGATGCCAAGACCTACTCGATCGGACTGGCAAGAAACAAAAAGATTCTTTATATAGTTGTTTATTATATTCGTCCAAAACAGCTGTCCGTTCTTTCATTCGTTATGATCTGTGACAACTTGCTTGTGTCCCATTCCACCAATGACCTTGATGCACAGGGCCTCGTAGCATTGCTGATATTTAACTATCAGTCATACACATAGTATAAAATAATATTATGACTGACAATTAAATTGTAAGCAACAATAAGCCCATGTGCGAAGGTCGTGATTATTATATTCCCATGTCACAAACAGTTCACACTGATGTCATAAGAGTGGGTTAACGACGAAGTGGATCACTTCTCTCTCTCTCTCTCTCTCTCTCTCTCTCTCTCTCTCTCTCTCATTTTCCATTTCCTTTTCAGCTTCATTGTTGAGAGAGAAGCAGAGCAAAATGAACTTTATAGTACAAGAAGAATATTGTGCTTTTTGTTTTTTGGGTTTTTTTTCCAAAAAAGAACGAAAAAGAAAAAGAAAATTAAAATAAGTCAGATAGGTAAGGAAAGGAAAATGGAATACCTCTGTATCAGTACCTGATACCCTCGTAAAGTATATGGTTGGTCCCTTTCAAGCCAGTACAGTTATCTTGATGATGCAGTATATGCCCCAACGTAAGATAAGGCCCTGTACATGACAGACTCGTTGATAAACACACTTTTATATCTCTTTTCTTACATGAATAAAGAAATTACTCTGCTTGTTAAATCCACAGGAAATGCACATTTGTAGTTGTCATTCTATTATGATAAGGATTTTATCATAATCTTCTTCTCATTTCTTGCTATGAGAAGGAATCACTCATGACTTAAGAACTGTCTCGGTCCATGGTTAGAGAGAGAGAGAGAAGAAAAAGTTCGGGCTCTCTTAAGAAAGTGTCACGCATAATGGTGTAGATACGACTACATTCCTTGGGGAAAGCTCGGCAATGCGAGGGTACGGGATCTGTAAGAAGATAGGTGAGACCTCTCTAGCTTTGGGACTAACAATTTTATTGATATAATTGATATAGATAGATATATAAAGTCACATTCCGGAGATACAACTTCTAAACCTTTATATTGAAAAATACATAAGATATATACTGAGTACTTTACTTTGTTCTTACCAACTTCATACGTTTTGTGATTCCTGTATTTTAGAATATAATACAAATAATTAGATATTGTTTGAATTCAAAGATCATAAAATTCAATAGTTTCGTTAATGCAACAATCATTTTAAAGAAATATATTTTACTCAATTTTAAGATAAAATACTAATTTGAAATAGATTACTAAACATTATTCTTTATTAGGTAAAGAATATTGTATTCCCAAATTAAATCTTAGCATGAAGTTGGTAGCGAATTAGTCTTTTCACCATAATAAAAATACAAATGAATATAAATTCTTAAAAACAATTAAATATTCCATTACCTTATAATATTAAAAATAAAAAGAGGATTCACTACGAAAGTTACCACAGAAATCTTTAACTTTTAAAGGTACTTATTCATTAAGAATTTTACGAACACAAACAATTCTTACCTGTCAGAAGATAGGTGAGACCTCTCTAGCTTTGGGACTAACAATTGAAGATACATCGGCGCGGAGCGTTATTTATACTGGTTCAAGATACCCTTGGCCATATTTGGTAAAGATGTTGGTACCAAGAGTATCATGCAAGCAGCGCGTGTATTCGTCCCAAACCAGAAAGAGGCCCAGTCTACCTGTTAGAATCGAATATGTTCTTTACATTATAATCCGCCTAATCAGCATTATATTCGTGTCAGGAAAACGGTTAAACCTTAGGTTACTAAATCAGACAGAACGCTAGGAATTTTTGCCACTGAGTGTTGTTTCTGCTGAGTTAGCATACGCATGTATAATACAGGAGAGAATATTTGTACTTGTTGTAAAGGAAGCAATCTTTATCAAAATAGAATAGTTATAGGAGGCAAAATAGAATATAGTTATAGAAGGCAAATAAAGTTAATTTCCATATTTTTTTTGTGGAAATTATTTCCAATATTATTTAATGAAAACTTCATCAAATGAAAAATTAGTTTTAATACAATTTAGAGAGAATTTCAATGTTATTACTTTTGCTCAAAATTTCTATCCTAATAATTCTTTTCTTTTTTGCTTGATTCGACATTGTAAATATAGGAGGCAGACAGCATAGTATTTTCCTTCTATGTGCGTACATATGTAGTTGTGCATATACTCCTTCGATGAAAATGGACTTATCCATGAACCAGAAATGATTGACAAGCATGGTGTTCTTTTAAACTAAAAACTTTATTTGAAGTGAAACATGCAGATGATAACTGTTAGGCCCCCCCCCCCCGGGCATAATCAGGTTTGAAATTATAAATCAATAAATGAACTGATTAAGTTCTGAGCATCTTTGATCTCATTTGTGCTTGTGTTTTTTAAATTGGAAGGGGTGGGTGGGTACCAATAAACGGGGAGGTATATTCAGACTATAGTTTAAGCTCGATTTAGTGGAACTTAATGTTGTTACTGAATGGGATGGAATGGGATGGCCATGTCAACACGTGATATGTCAGAGCACTTTTCACATCAACACATATATTCCTGCTGAAAATTAATTCTCAAGTTTGGAAAACTGCATATTGCTATTTATACCTCTACACTTGACACAAAGCCCTAACAAACTTTATTGTATTAGGGCTATTCCATAAATATATAAGAATGTCAGCAGCAACTGGCTATGAGTCAGCTGCGAGACTGCAACTATAATTAACAGCCACCATATTGCTTACATCAACATATAGTGTTGACAACAGCTTTCTTGGACAAATAAGTCTGTTGTAATATTTGTTTCACTGATGTTTTGTTACATTGATACAGAGCTATTTACTTAAACAAGTGCTATTTCCCTGCTAATTATTAACACATGGTTAGTAGTTGGCCTAGACTGGACATCAGAAGATGACACTGTCCTGTGCCATAAATATATGGTTCCCACATACAAATCTTGGTGACGTCATCCAAAACTATATGGCTCCCAAACTACCCGAGTTAAGATTTGTCGCACTTCGCACCTTCACACAAGTCTACTAATCCCTGTGCCACTGTTGTAATATATGCCCCAGTATAAAACAGTGTTTTAGAGTAACAACAGCAGTACATAGAAAACTCAGATTTACAGGGAAAATGCGACAAAAAACTCGCTTTAGCATTCCTAGAGGTTTTCTTATATTTATCATGATTTTGATTGGGGGATAGATTTTGTCTTGAAAGCAAAATTAATCAGATTCGGGGAAAATTATGGAATTATAATAAAATGGCTTACTTGTTAGTACAAAATATAGCTTATTAGATTTAGCTTATGACCCGTTTTTAAAAAATCAATGACCAATGTGCATGTGCATCCATCATAACTCAGTTCTCGAAAAGTGCAGATTACTGTAGACAAAGACAAAGTTACAGGAGAAAATTTTAATTTCAATTTATTATCATTCTTACCTTTATCTTCAAAAGAACTAAATTATATAGGTCAGATTAAGTTAAATATCAAGATTCTGTTGCAGGATTATTGAAAATTTGTTTTTAAAGTAAAGTTGCTTTTATCATCATCCAAGATTATAGTACCTTGATATATAACAAATGTTGTTGTTGTTGTTGTTGTTGTTGTTGTAGGGTTTAACGCAATTTTTCAGCATAAGATAGGCTATACATGGCGGCCGGTATAACTGGTGGAGGAAGAACCCTGGAAAACCCCGGGAAGAACCACCAACCCAAGAGAAGCTACTGGCAAGCTTTCTCATGTATCCACATTAGCCGAGCCTGAGACTCAAACCCACGCGGATGGAGGTGAGACGGCAGTGATCCGGAATGGTGAGCACTTTAGACCACTCAGCCACGCGGGGCCCTAAAACAAATGTAAAGGATGCCGATACAGCTATGAAATGTATCATAAAAGTATTTGTTACTTGTAAATATGCGCATATTACAGTAACAAAGAACCACCTGAAAAATATCGGTTACAACAGCTGCGCATGGAACTTGAGAATTCATTACAGTATTCTAAACAGTGTTACTGACGTAGGTGTCCACTGTCTGTCACATTGCCATCACATGTTTAGTAGCTAACTGTTTTAGGCAGAGGTTGGTTTGCCTCATCGAAATAGTCACAAAGGACTTTGATGAGAACCTTACTGATTCAAAACAGATAATTAGTGAAATGGATTTTTATAGCAAGTAATTTTTTTTTGTCATTGAGAGATTCATTCTCTTGAGAACTGAGAGTTTATGACGTGGGGTCAAAACGGTGCATCATCAAAATGGAGTAGGATGATACTGTTATAGTATCTGATGTTTTTCAGACATGATATTGCAAGTATAAAGCACGTTAATATAGCTGCAGTATCTAAATATATACAGCATAGTGTTAGGAATGATTTAAATTACAGCCTTTGAGAAGACACATATTATAAAATGCCCTTGAGAATTTGGAATTAACTGACAAATGACTCTTTAGTTTGGAAAACTATTGAGAACACTGCCTCTGTGCGCAAGGAGGGCATACCTAGTCAAAACAACAACATGATTCTTTCTACCTTGAGGTTCCTTATCCATATTTTCTGTAGAATTAAATGAATAGTGCATAGTTTTTATTACTTATGCAGTATTTAATGTATTATTATGACTAGCTTTATTTAAATCTTAAATGATGTTCATGAATTAAGTAGTTGTCCCATTGAAGGCCCCGTTAAGTGGTCAGTAAAGAATTGAATTTTAGAGGCACTGGCTGCATTATTGTTTTAGAAATTAGAAATTAATGCTTGAATGGTGGACTACTATAGTATTATTGTTGCTATCGGAGCAACATAACACTGGTACCCTAGTCCTACTATGTAAGATGTCGCCCCTGATATGTATAGTGGGATTAGGGGTGGTCATTGTCTTACTTCCTGAACAAACTGTGCCAGTGGCCTAGTGTTTAGAGCATCTGCTTTGGATGCGGGAGATTGTGGGTTCGAACCCTGGCCAAGTCATACCAAAAACTTTTAAAAATGGTATTAGTAGCTGCCTCGCTTAGCACTTAGCATTAAGAGGTTAGTGCTATCACTGGTTGGCCTGGTGTCAGGATAATGTGATTGCAGGGCCAGCCTTAGGCTGGTTGGACCGATTTTAAGTTCAGTGTTATAAAAGTTTTTAAGTCCACTATCATATAAAACTTGTTTGAAAGTTTATTTTCAAATGCCTTGTTTACAGGGGGCCCGATAAAATGATCCAAATTGGATTGCACGTTTGCTAAGGCCAGTGCTTTGTGACTGGGTGGGACAAGATGCTACATGTATGTAGCATGAAGCCCCAGTGCTAGACATTGCTATAAACTGTCTCACTGCAGACATCATAGCGATGTGACTGAAAAGTTTTTAAAGTTACATTAAAAATTCAAAGCACACACACACACACACACACACACACACACACACACACACACACACATTTCCTAAACAATTTCTGCTGCAAACATGTTCCATTGTCTAATTGCTTTGGTCGTACTGTAGTCAACATGATGCCTTTTTCCTCGTGGAAGTATATCCAGACAGTTGTTGTTGTTACAGGGTTTAATGCCATTTTTCAGCACAAGATAGGCTTATAGATGACGGCCAGTATTATTGGTGGAGGAAGAACCTGGGAAAACCCCAGAAAGAACCACCACCCCACGAGAAGCTACTGACAAGCTTTCTTACATACTCACATTGGTCAAACCTGAGGCTCCAACCCATGCAGACAGAGATGAGATGGCAGTGATCCGTAACGGTGAGCACTTTAGACCACTCGTGGCACCATTTCCAGACAGAATCAAGTAGTTTAGTTTGTTTTCAAAGTTTTAGACCACCAAAAGTTATTTGTCATTTTGTTAATAGCAAATTTACACTTAGTTCAAATATATTGGGCATATCTCTGCTTCCATAACTCATCAATCTACTGAAATGGTCAACACATTTTAAATATCAAAACTGCTTGATTTTATCTGTATATACTTCTGTAAGGAGAAAGGCAGAAGAGTAAATTTTGTATGATTAACATGATTAGAATCAAATCTGAGCAGTTGTATCAATATGGGCTGTCTGGTATGAGAGATATTCTTGAAAATTTGTCCTTGTTGTTGATTGCCGATATATTATGCTATCGATCAGTGATTGTTCAGGCAGTGCATGGACCCTCCACCAGTATATATCAGGGGTGATGCCCTACATGGTATGACTGACTGGTACCCTAGTAGTAGCTTCTTATAATGCTTCTAACATCTGTTGCATAGTAAAAACGTGAATAGGTTGTTGATACAACCAAAGACTGATCATCCTGATTCCTTGGAAGATATCAACATTGCGCTTGATAAATGGTCCTTGAAATAATGAAATGATCTAAGGCACAAAGTTAAGGTATAGAATGTCATTCAGCTTGTTAAAATTCCAGTTAATTTGTTTAAATATGATTACTTTGATTTTGATGACCTCATTTTGCATATCGCTCATTCATTTTGTGTTCCCATTGCAATCCAGTATTTCTCATTATTATTAAAAATAGCTGGAAGGATGATGTTGTCATTGTGGTATCCAAAAGTATGTCCGATTATTCTGCAGTGTTGTTTTGTCTCTTCATATCTTTTTGCTGATATTTAACCCAGATATGTATCATAGGTAGACAGAGTGTCATCTATAGAGAAACATTTTCTGTCTAATGTGTTTTATATATTTGATACATAGTTTTCTTAGCTTCAACAAATATGATGATAAAACTATATGCAAATATACATTATGGTTCACCATTTTCACATATCTGATAGGTCAGATCATAGCAAGATAAAAGACACATAGCAGGTCTTGTTACCTTGTTATTGCATTTGTGATAATGAAAACAATTGGCAGGTATCCAGTTCTTATATTTTATTTGATAGAAAACATATGTGAAGATTTATTCTTACAGATGTTATTGAAAACCATCAGGATGATGGTTCAGAGGAAGAAGAAGAAGAAACAGATGTGTTATAAGTCCATGCTGTTAAGGTAAGTAACAGAAAAGAGTGAAAAGCAATAAGCTTTGTAATATTCAACAAATAATTTATTTTCCTAGAATACAAAGTGAAAATGTAATTAAAAGGAACTTATGGTATTATGCATTATATCCCAAATAATCGTAGAATTACAGACACAAGTCCTAATAATTTAAAGCCCTGAATAAATTAAATCCAAAGCTAAGGGTGTTGATGTGTCTTTAGTAGCGTGTAGAGTGTTGACGTTCCAAGTCTTTTGTTGAATCACAGTAATATCATTCTAGGTTTGAATTAACTATAAATTCCAGTGAATGTTTCTATCCAAGAAGTTTATCAGAGCACTTTTGTATTTCCAGGGTAAATAATCACTTGAATTCAATAATTTGACGTAAGAGATTCCAGCCCAAAATAAAATACAGAACACAACTTATAATTCAAATTGAAAGTGCTAAATTTTAAAGCATGACTGAAAAATCCTCTCAGTTACAAGATTATATGTTTCTCTACTTGACCTCATGTCACTTTTAGCATTTTCTGAAACAGGCATAATATCTAATGGACAATAACCTTCTAGAATGATCCTGATGTTTACAAAATAAAAAATTTAGTTTTTATTAGAAAGCAGAACCTGGACTATGTGATATACTCGAAGGGAATTTCAAAACATAAACCCAGACCCAAATAAACATATTTACTTCTTCTGTTAATAATGATCCTGATATTAAGCCCATACACATAGAGAATATTTTAGCTATGTATTATTTGTTTACAAAATAAAATTTAAAAAATGTCAATTCAGGTCAAGCAGAAGATGAACTCAATTTTGGACAAGGTCAAGTCCAACATACAATGTTACATTACAATAGCATGTAATGAAATACAAAATTAAAAAAATAACTAACAAACAATGCAAATTAAATTTACATAACAGCGGAAATTATGTAGGTAATTTATTAAACTTGATGCCCCTGGGCTTTAGCACTTGAAATAAATTGATGTGCAATGCTTTAAAAAAAAAACAACCCAAAACTCAGATATGATGACAAAACCCACTAAGGCTGTCAGGGGTCAAGCTAGACTTAAATTTTAGGGAGAAGTGACTTCTCATTTTGGTCAGAACAGGGAGAAGTGGGAGCTAAACAGGGAGACGTGGGAGCTAAACAGGGAGAAGTGAGACCAAAGCAAGAAACGCGATATATATATATATATATATATATATATATATATATATATATATATATATATATGGATAGATAGATAGCTGCATTATCTTATTTTAATTATGTGCTCTATTTCTCAGTATGCTTTTAACAGTTTTAAGCAATGCCTTATTTTCAAGTTGAAAAATATGTGTTATATGTTTATTATCAACACATTTTGTATGTGTATAAAAAATATTCATACCCATTCTATTCATACTTGTAGTAAATGTGTGTTTGGATTGAGGTAAAGGCAGTGTGTTAGGGTCATATGACTTAAAAAGCACAGCAGAAGCTTTACATGGTAATTAGTTTCACCTGATAGCAGTAACAAGATTAGAGTCTTTTAATTGCAAGTTGGTAAAAATTCTTAACAAACTACCACTTAATTATTTTATTTTCTACAAGTTTTGTGTAAAATTGCAGAAAGATTTCTAGTATTCTTTGAAAAAAAACCCTAATACAGGTACATAGGAATAAATGCACAAGTGACTTCAAACCATACTCTTCGTCCTGATTTCATTGTTCCCGATAAAAAATTACTGTAACTATTCATAGACAACACAGTGAAGCACTAAAGTCGATATATAACTAAACTGGACCCTTTTTTTTCCCCGAACTGAAACATCCAAGAACACGTATTGTACCATGCGAGTGCATCTATTTTTAGAAAGAGGGCTTTTCTTAATGTAACTACTCACTTTCTTGCTTCGTTACAAAAATTCATTAATAGGACTGCGTATTTATGGTTGTATTATTTGTCTACCTACTGGTAATAACGATATGCATTTGTTAAATAGTATTTGCTTCATTGCTATATATATTTTTTTGTATTTTCACGAAAATTAATTACGGTATGTCAGAAAACAACCTTGACCTTGCAGAATTGTTTCGAATTTCACAACAGAGTTTGTCACATGTTTCTGACCTACATTATTAAATATTTAAGCTAAATCTCCTATCACATAATATTTAAACTTTGTTTTTATTATATTATATATTTCCCTGAATCTATTTGGCCAATTATTTACGAATACTGTTTAATGAAGTGGTGTATCATATACGTAGCGATGTCGGTCATTATAAGTTCAATTACGAGATCAAACTGATTTGATACAGAAAATATGCAAATACAACCGTTGAAATCGCCATTTATAACAAAAAGAAATAAATTAGAAAACGGTCTTCACCGATCATATTTTTTTAAAAGCAAATTACTATTTGCATATTGATGTTTAAATTTCGAAAGAGAATTTGGTATATTTTCATCATAGTACAGTACTCAGTAGGCCCAACTTCATGAAATCGAGCAGTGATATCTTGCTCCGCAAAGGGTTAATGGTCAGTTAACTATTAAAACTTGCATGTAAATGTGCAAGAATTTCTTTTTAGCCGTAAGCTGATTGGTATCAACACCACGTAAGTACGTTTTGCCTTAGGTTACAACAGTGCCAGAACTTAACTGGCTACAGCGAGGGGGCATCTCAAAAGTCATAATCTACAACCATTTTACGTCTGAAAAATCAGAGGGCGAACTCGTTTTCGCTTTCCTAACAGAAGAAGGCGAAGTTTACATTTCTCAGGCGACTTCGCCTGGTAGCGTGACCCCTGGCTGTGAATTCCTTTTTTGATGGCTACCACAAACAACCAATTTCAAGATCCCAAGATGATCCGTATTGGAAAACGACAGCATGTATTATGGATATCCATTTAGTATAATCTATAAGTTGAAATTACATGATTATAACATGTTATCTAAATGTATCATACTAGATTGCTTGGACCTTTTGTTGTATCAAAATAATTATATTTCAGAGCATTAGAGCACCAGCAGAAATATATTTTTTTGTTTTACAAATCACAAGTTTTTCACATGAAAATAAAGAAATCACTGTCATGCTAATGTCTGCACTTTCAAGACTGCTTAAAAAAAGTTGGTGATAACATTATCCCACTATATTAAACTGAGTCCATTTTATGTCAAATCTAATTGTTCCAGTATATCTAAATCATATTTAGTTAATGGCACATTATTCCTTTTTGATTTGATGTGTTCCTATAGATGTTAACAATTAAACTTGTTTACTTTCTTTTACTGGCTACAGTTCATGTACTATATGGCTGTAATGCTGAGGTTAAAAATTTTACATAATATTTACTATGCTTGTAGATGATATTCATTGGTAGCTGTTGCTGTTAAAGCAGTTTATTAGTATGTTACAATAATATATTTGTCAGTGTCAACTCATGATCCTAATTTTAATGTTTCCTATTGTCAGTATTGGTTTCTTTACATTGCTTAGGGCTGTTCCATCTAAACATACATGGTACCCAGGAAAGGCCGTTTTTTTTAAAACTATATGCCAGAGTATTTTTATTTCACCGAGTTCATATTGAAATGATAATAAAATTTTAAATTGCATCTTTGGATGAGTAACCACTTTAAAAGTGCCTTCCCTGGGTCCATTGTATGTTTTAATGGAACAGGCCTTACATGGTAAACAGTTGAACAATTCCTGTTTAACATTAATACCATTTATTAATGTTTGGGGAATGTAAGATCTGAAAGTAAAAGGGATATTTTTTTTAAGGTAAAAACTGCAAGTCAAGTGTGAAAGCAAAAAAGAAGAAAATGATTAGATTACCATGGTCTAAAGAGGAGAAAGCAGCTGTAGAAAGATAACTGGGACAGTTTATAAGAACTGCTTCACAACAGGAAAAGCAGCATGTGAAAAGGCAAAGAGGAATGAACCTTTTATGGCAAGATGTCCATGGAGCCTGATTAAAGTCTATTACAGATTCAAAATCTAAAGCTATGTTAAAGTTAAAAAAACTAGAACCTTTACCTGCAAAATTTAAACAGATGATAAATATTTGCTGGCCTATAAGTTGATACTTTTGGATTAGCAAGTCTGGGCTTCATTGTATATTCCAAATCGACATGTATATGGATTATGCCATTCAAACTGTGTTATTGTTCATCGTGTAATATTTTGTTATGTAAAAAAAATATTTTTCTCCAAAAGTATGGAAAATAATGTGTAAAATAATTATCGTTTTGGAATGAGATTGCATACTAAATAAATTAGCACCCGAGAATGAGAAGGATCTTAAATTGTCTACATTTTTTTCTATATTAAATTCATGTGCATCAGATGTAATTGAGCTAAAACAGTATGTACTAGTACTATATGTTTTTTAATTTGATTACATATATGTGCATTAGAAAATGAATAGCAATGACAAAGACAGGTATTTCATCGCATTTTCTTTTTGCACCTCATGATCAAATAAAATATGCCCTGATATGAGAGAGAGGTTTCAGGACAATTATAATCTGTATTGTTAAATTTGTTGACAATAGTGATCATATTCCTGTACAAAGGCAATGCTACATTCCATTGTCAATTGATACCACTGTGCCAACAACTCCTTCTAGTTTTAATTATGGTATCCATTGTCTCAAGAACAAACAGCTTTGCAATGTTATTTACATGCTATTAAATACACTAAAGCTTGAGTCAAGTCATTCCAGTTATAACCTGTTTGAGGTCAGTGTTCGGCAGACCAGATCAAATCGGGAAATGAGACTACCCATAGGGTATTATAAATATAGTACCATGTAATGCCAGGTGCTTACTCATGCAATTTTCTCAACCAGTGACACTTTTTGTACTCAATGACAGAAATGTCATTCAGATTAACAACTAGCATGAGCAAAGATGAAAACCGTATGCCATATGATTATGGGAATTGTACATGAACTTACTCTTATTTGTTGGGAAAGGAGATGGCATTGTGCATACAAAGAAAATTACACAGTATGATTCAGTGATCATTTTTGGGACTTGACCTAAATGGAGCCTATATGGATATAAATATTGTGAAGATTTAAATTTGAAACTGAAGGATTAGGACATATATTTTATTAGTTTACATTTACTGTTTACTTTATTACTGTTTTCTCTTTCATAAAAGCTGCAGATAAACAGGGCAGTAATGTACAAAATAGCATGAAATGCGATGGAATGCACATGCCTCTCTCATCAAAACAGAACTCTGGAAAAGACATTTTAGCATCAGTGATGCAATTTCCCTGTAATCTGAAATACATACTATTAATATTCCTGAAAATGGAAGTTGCTAAAGTTCATTTCACACTGCATTGCGAGTTTTTAACCTATCTGTAAATTATTAACTTTTCAGGTCATCTATAGCTAAAAGTAGCTAATTTGTTTTAAATATTTTGTGTGAAACAAATTAGGTACTTTTAGCTACATTGTGGTGCTGATCTGCGAATTTATGGAAAATTCACGATGCTATGTGGACAAACAGTAGTAAAAATACAAGGTATTGCTCTTTCCTTGTCTTATACTCAGCATCTACTTTTATATGGATGAAGGATGGAAACTGTACAAAATGTGCAAATTCGACTTAAACTTGACAGTGACTTATAGACCGACAAATAGGGTAGATTTTCCAGTTGTGATTACAATGTGTTCTTCGATTTCTTTTTAGTAATTCGATTAATTTGCATTCAGGCCAAGAAAGTTTAAATTTGTGTTCAGATTTATAGTTTTGTTATTTGTACATTTTCATATTTTTGTTAAGCAAATATTTTTCCCGTCAGTGAAGTAGTTCTTATATATATGTCATTCAATAAACAAACATTAAAAGTATTACCATGTTTCAAAAATGTAAATTTGAATATTTCCATCAGAAAATTGAGTGTTGTCTCTGAAGTCAAGAGTACTTCAGTATAATTATGCATTACGTGTTTTTAACATGCTGTTTAAATTTTGCTTCTTTTCACAAATATGCTCTTACTGTACATATTTTTCATATTAGTTTTAAAGAGGTTTGCATTTTAATTTCTTTACCCATATTATATTGAGACATGTATACTTTGGTAAGATATATGAAGCAGTTTTGAAATGGTACATTTCATACCTTAAATGCAAGTCTAGGTCAATTTTATTGCTCCAACTTAAGTTTGAATATTCTGAAGGCAAAACTTACTAAACATCTTTCAGATGAATTTGTTTATGCAGCGGTTCTGTTTGTCAGACGTTGAAAATGTCAATCAACGAGATTATGTCGCATCTATATTCTTGACTTGTATTTTAGCATGTGTTTTAGTGTGCTCAAAGGTCCGCTGCCCACTTCTCATTTTTATAAGTCATTTTGGACTTCAGGGAAAATAATCTAATTCGAATTATAGCACAGATAACTTAAATTTTGTTTGCTTCTTTCTCTGAATACGTAAAGATGAAATTATTTGAATTACTCAAAGCATTTACACTTTACAAAGGAAATTGTCTTGCTTAATGTTCCTTCCAAAAATAAATTGACAGTTTGACGTTTTATCGGGTTTAAAAGGAACTACCTTGTCTGATTATAATAGGGATTGTTCATGCAGACAGTAAAGATAACTAAGATGATATTTTCATGTAACAATGCAGTAGTATTGCGTATGTCTTCCTGTGATGCCATATTTTGTCAAGACTCCTCCACCTTAGATGGTAGTTGATGTAATTTCGTTCATCTGTCAACCCCCTAGATTACCCTTAATGTTGCAGATTTTTACTTTCTTTCACTTTAATACCATTGTAACCAACATTTTGAATATTGTTCATGAGTGGACTCAACATGCAGGGCTGTGGCCAGCTTCATGTACTTATTCAATAATGAGATACAAATTGACTGAAATTAATTTCTTTGGGTTGCATCTTTTATATTAAATATTTTTGTGGAGATGATGATTATAGCCATTTACTGTATGCAGTTAAACATGTGTCATATTCATACATGCCTATCTGGATGGCTTAATTAAATCATAATGCAATTTAATCATTTAATCGTTTTCTTTTTCTTCTCAACTTCCTACTGTTATTTATTTTTAATACTTTGGTTTCAGACATTATTAGGTCGGTGGCCATAGCAGCTCAGTAGGAGGATCATTGGTCATGAGTTCGCTACACTGCAAAGGAAAAATAAAGCCGGACTTTACATCCTGAATAAGAACACTGACTAGATTTTTTCTCAGATATAGGCAATGTACCTGATAATAAAAGACTCAGAGAAGCTCCTGTGTACCTTAATATTTTAATGGGGTTGGGATTGGCAGATGTGCCCACAGGTCATATAGAACCTTTCAACATGAATGGCGTATAATTCTCAATAATAAAATCAGACTGATTTGTTTGATCCAACAGATTTATTACTTTCAAGACATGACTGTGACGTTGACCTCTTAAAATAAGAGCATTTGGAAAGTCTGTCTGTATTACGTTGCTTATTTTTCAATCTGTAGCAGTCAGAAATAACATGCACTTTCTTGTTGCAATAAGTGCACATAGGTCGAGATAAAGATTCCTTATCAGTCTTGTCATAATTATGATATCTAAAACATGCCAGACTTAGACTTGCTAGTACGGATACGAGAATGAGATGATTTTTACCAGAAAAACTGCTGAGAGGAAATTTTAAAGACAGAAGAAACTTTTGAGTCAGGGAATTATCATCAGCCCTATAAGCAGCATTTTCTAGCAGTTCAAAGTTTTACGCGCAACTCTAGGTCCTGTCGTCACTATGGACACAATATTTGAACCTTTCAACTAATATAAGCTGTCTGAGGTTATGTTAATCTTGATCAACCTTTTTTGACCGAGCACCACTGATCCAGTATTTGTTCTTTTTCTCTTGCAAATTTGACATGGGTCTCTCCAGTTTCCGTTTTTAAATTCCTAACTTGTGTTGATATACGTCAGGTACCAACTCATAACCCCTCAAGATACATTCCTTAACCACATCATAATTAACACTTTGTTGTAATGACAGCAAAGTGTTGATTTTATTGGCTTTGCCCATAAGTACACTTTGTAAAAATATATCCCAATGCTCTCTTGGCCATATTGATCTACTTCCTCTTCTCTAAAAATTGGTACTAACCTATTATTTATGATAGCATCAAAACATGAGTTTGTATGTAAAGGGAGGGGTTGCTTTTCACTTATCAGTTCAAATTTGTAATGTAAATTGCATTTTCCCTTTTTCTCCCTGTATTTCCATCTCTCCTTTTTTATTTCCATTTGCCTATCGACCACTCCAGTGGCCTAGTGGCTAGAGCGTCCATCCTGGATGCGGGATCTCGCAGGTTCGAACCCCAGCCAAGTCATGCCAAAGACTTAAAAATGGTACTAACAGCTGCCTCGTTAGGTGCTCAGCATTAAGAGGTTAGTGTTGGGACTGGTTGGCCTGATGTTAGGATAATGTGACTGGGTGGGACAGCGGCATGATGCCCCAGTGCTAGACATCTCTATTTACTGCCATGCTGCAGACATCGTAGCGATATGACTGAAAAATTGTTAAAGCTACAATAAATATCTAAATCACGCACACTCCATTTGCATATCTTCTCTCTCTCTCTCTCTCTCTCTCTCTCTCTCTCTCTCTCTCTCTCTCTCTCTCTCAAAACTCTTTCAGCAACTCTGTCTGCAATTGCATTTGTCTTTCCCTTCTTCAAATGAATTCCAGTAGTGATCCGAACACATTTCAATATTGAATTTGATGATATGTCAGTAGCCTCGAATGTGCTAATGTGCCAAGTCTTCCTGTATCATGGTGATATATTCCAAAACGCCTTTGAATGAATTCAGTACAATTCCAAAATAGTGATTTAGTTCAAGAAGTAATAATGAGCACCTTGAAATTTCAGTGAATAATTTAAAGAAATGAATCCTTTGCAATATCAACTGAAACACAACCTAAATTGAGTCCTCAGAAACTGACGTTAAGACATCATATACAATAGAGAAATTTTGTTTACTTCTCCCATTGTTAAAAAAGCCCCAAACTTAATAACAGTACTAAGTTGAAGGCTATTTTGAGAATATTTTAAGGTTTAAACAAGGTCAGGTCTCTTACTAAAACTTAAGTTAAGAAAATGCAGCAGGTACACTTGGAATTTTCATGAGGAGCACCAGTGTCCTAAATTCAAATTCAAGTAAAAATATTTACCTCCAGTAATAATGATCTTAATATATAATCTAAAATCAGAGAAATATTAGCTATGTATTATTGTGGGGAATTTTTATGGTGGAGTAGGGTGCTCCCAATATTTCATTTAAACTATTGTAGAAGTCCCACCAAGGTTCGATTTTGTTGGAAGTTAAATTTAGTGAAAGATTGATGTAAAGCTCCGAGTCCCCAGTCAGCAATGCCGACGCTTAGATGGTTAAATATACAAAAAAGGGTACAATTCGATGAATAACAATTTGATAACAATTCAATATCCAGATGATTAAAAATTCCAATTACACTTCTTCCGCTCGACCCTTTAATAGCCTACTGCATCACTTGATTAGCAGTGTGAGATTGATTTCCACACGTCCTTGTATTCTACTTTGGTATTCTTCTCTCTCCTATTTCTCACAATTCTTTCTCCTCTTCCTCCCCGACTTTCTCCAAATTCCTTTTCCT
>JAECUM010013636.1:0-42313 GCA_016617855.1 Megalonaias nervosa
TTCGAATCCAGATCCGCGGGTAAACCACACACACACACACACACACACACACACATATATTCAACATGCAGAAAAGCCATTTTGGACTGTTACAGTAGATAATCAAGGGGAACAGTGAATACACCTTTTACGTGTATACAGATGTGCATGCGTTAAAAGTTGTCTCAAACATCATACAACTATACCTTGGTCAGTTGTAGAAAAGCGTAGCTATTATACTGGGAATTTGCCAAATTTCTTTGGTTTCATAATTACAGCCATTAATTAAGGCCGAAAACGTTAGGTAGTTTCATCATAAATTGTTCTGTGTAGTTGTATATGTGTACATTTACTTGGCAACCATAATAGTTTAAATTGTAAACTTACATTCTCCATTCCTGATAAGACTCTCTTAGAGAAGAACGTGTAATTAACTGCAGATGAAATTGGAGACTGTTAATCTTTTCATATTTATTGCATATAGGTCTTACCTTACGATAATACGTTTAGAATCTCTCTCTCTCTCTCTCTCTCTCTCTCTCTCTCTCTCTCTCTCTCTCTATATATATATATATATATATATATATATATATATAATTTTCCTGACTACGTTATATCTAGATAGTTACTATGTAGGAATGCAGACAACGGTGCTGATACTTGTTAGGTTTTATTAGGAATCATTTTTAGTACAGACCAAATAATGCTCCCAAAGAAAAGGGAAAGTCTTAGTTCAAAAAACATGGTGAAACCTGTCCGTGTTCACTTTTACATGTCGGTATAAGACAGAAAATGCTTGCTGATCTAACATTTTGAGTTTTCTTTCGTTTAATTTTTTGTTGTTTCATTTTTGCTACCCAAACATTCAACTTCCATCATCTTTACGAAATTATAAAACTCACTCATGGTTTGGAGAGAAAACAATACCAAACAGTCGGGAACATTTTACAAAAATGCACATATATACATATACAGTCAAACCCATGCTAAGAGTTACTTCCATTAAACAAAACCGCCAGTTCTAAACTGCCATGTACGATAGAAGAAAATGGTAAAACTCAAAATCACCCAACAGCCTATAAACCTTCGGAAAGATATAAAAAACAGTCAAACTTGTCTTAATGGCCACGAAGGTCAAGTTCCCACCTGTTATAAAGAGCCACATAATCGAGGTCTTTGCGAAATAATTTTGAAATAAATAAACCTGTATTTGGCAGCCATCTGTCTTAGGAGCCCACAGGTTATACTCGTCATGTACGGGGTCAGATTCTAACCCTTATTCTTCGTCTGTTCGTCCGTCTTTCTGTAGATCCATTCAACTAAGCTTAAATGTCTGTTGATGGGCATCCATAGTCCATTAACACATTGTTGCTTCATTAAGCAATACTGTCATTTAGACGGCATTTGAAGGTCCCTTAGCACATTTAAAAGTTGTTTTCATAGAAAATTTAAAGAAATTTTTTTTTCTCAATAACATAAAGAATTTTGACTCCTGTGCAGAAAGAACATATATTTCTTGTGCATATGTGCATTACGTTGCTGTATACTACTATCAGACAATGATGTATATACCTTTAGTAAATAGTTTTGCCCATGACTTTAAAGCCACTTTTCTGTATGTTTAATAATCATTTATTATATGCAGTTTTTCCGTTCTTATCTTGACAAGAGATCGCTGCTAAAGATAAGCCAAAACAATGTATCCAGCAACAGGTTGAAAGCATTTTATTTACACTGTGAAACTGATGCTTGAATTGTATGAACAAATGTACACAGACGAAAGCTTAATGTTATACTTAAAGAAAGGAAAAATATAATCAACCAGTAGAATATAAAATAGGTTGGTATGCAAGTAAGCGAAGTACCTGAAGACATGCAATTTTAATGTTCTATTTTAATACGTACTGATACTACCATCAATTCGTATTTAACTCCAACCTTTACATTCGTAATGCTTGACGTTAATAAATCTCGAAAATTTGCAAAGAAGTATTTCAATAGTGAATCTTGATTTCAAACTGCCAACATCGAATCAGTATAAATGAAAGAAAGGCCAGTTTTAAATATGCCTCAACAAAGAGATGTTAAATACAAATCACCATGGTGATTTTAGCTCATTTTAATTTAAGTCTGTTATATGACGAAAACTATTTTAAAAATTAGCTCTTTTATCTCGCAGGTTTGTGGCAGCGGGAATGCAGAAATAATGTGTGTGGACGCGGTGGAATCCAGAACCGTTCTGTGTGGTGCGGAGAAAAAGACAGCTTCACAACTGTCGCGGAGGAATACTGTCCGCAAGATTCCAAACCAGCAATTACTAGAAGCTGTTTTAAAGTCTGTGATGAGCATCGTAATAAATTACGATGGGTTCCTTATCTATGGAGTGAATGTAAGCTAAATTCTTCTTATGAAATATGCTCCCGTAGGGGTGGTGTTCAATATAGGGATGTATTTTGTGTCTGGAAAGAAACAGGTCTACAAGAGGATGACATGGCCTGCTCATTCTTCGAGAGCAAACCAGTCACTGAGCAAGTGTGTGAATTGAAATGTCCTCAGGACTGCGTGGTCAGCAAATTTACTCCCTGGAGCCAATGTGATAATTGTATTAGGGTCAATAGTACCAAACTTCGCAGCATAATTGTCCCCCCTGCGAATGGGGGCGCTGAATGCCCTCCTTTCTCTGAGATGTCTCCATGCTTAAATTGTTCAGATTCTTACACGTATAAGATTGGTCCATTTGAGAAATGTATCCCATTCGATGACCAGAAGATAAAGAAGGTTCATTCGCTCACTGGGTATCAAAGGCGGACCATCGAATGTCTCCATAGTTATGGACCTTCTGTTAACTTAAGGTAAGCTAGTTAATGATACATTTATTGAGAAAAGCTTGGCCAAAATTAAACACGACAAATTGCGTTTTTATTATGCATGTACATTTTCAGAGGAAGCTGTTTACTGTACATCAGGGAAGCAGACCATCTGCCGATAAGCGAATTGAAGTCATCATGTACAATTGGAATACCTTTTGAATTTTCTACAAAATTGCACGCCGGAAATACTTAGCCTCATTCAACAACGTCTGGCTCTCTGGAATCTTAGCCATACTTGGATCTAGTAAAATCTTTTATGGATTGATATTATCGACGAAGCGCTTAGGTAAAACTGAAACTTCGGAGACTTCTCTCCGTATCTTCAATTCTTTACACATTTTCTGCAATCTTTCACACCAAAATAATATTGTTAACTTTAAAGGATTTATTTAAAACCACTGTCGGCATGTGAAAATGGCCATTTATAAAACGTCATGTTATCATGATAATTTCGTAAGATATCACCTTATATCAGGTAGAAAAATCGCTATTCCGATTTTTTTTCGGAAAGACTTGTTCGGACGTTACCAGAAAAACTAGGTATTTTTTCAAGACCCTATTATAGGAACCTACCATGGAGCCAAGCGAGAGTCTGGTTGAACGAGACTTGGAAATACACCGACGTAGTGATACAGACTAAAAAGCACGTAAATAGCCCGAAAACGGCGGAAAACTCAGGCAAACACTAAAGGATGCTGGGCACAATAAAAGCATATCAAAGGCATTATTCTGAATTTATCTGAACAAGTTCAGTAAAAGATGAAGGTTCTCAAGTGAGTTTATGCTTGGTAAAAAAGAAATTTGGGAACGTTAAGGCTATTAAAATGTCATCACGGTCGAGTCTCACGTAATGAAAACTATGATAGTGTGGGATGTTCACATGACCTCATGTTGTAAACACGATAGTTGCAATGGCGGCTACTGTTGTATATTCGTACACTCTGAACTATCGCCACTATAAGACAAGAATTTTTCAAGGTTTATGAAGTGTTTTCTCCAGTCTTTGGCTGAAAAAGCTCGAGTATGTTCCGATTCCAGCATATGATGTCACGCCTTAAATAATTAGCAAACTCATTTGTAAGCGTTTGTTCAAGTTGCGTGTTCGTTAGCTGTAGCAGACCATTTTCAGTCGTATGTAATGTTTCACAGCATCATACAAAAAGTGACTATCTGTGTTGTTTCAGTATTGAAGTGAAAATCAGTCTAGAGGGAAATATAATTTTATATATCGTTAGTCTCGCGAAATCTCACTTCAAAAGACCAAAGTTGTTGTTTCGCCGCTTCTGGTCTGGAAACGATTATGCGAGAAAATTCTAAATAAGTTTACAGGTGATTCAAGAGAGCTGTTCCTTCGCTTACTGAAGCAAACTCGATCTTACAGTCCGGTCAGTTAAGTATTATTTACTCTTTATTGAAACAGGTGGTCAAAATATAGGACGTAAGTTACTTGCTGAAAATCAGCAAGAATAATATAATAATCCTATCTGTAATGGAATCAGTTTGATAAATCAAAGCGATTTCGACACGCAAACCAAATTGTTTTATCTATGGGTAATTTATAAAGTAACTATTCGTGTATAACGCTTTTGTTTATTATATACAGAAACATATTTCAATTTTGTAAAGTCTCATTTCGAAGTATCAAGCATTTTTTGCATGAGAGATTGTGTATATGTAATTGTTATTACTAATTTTTTAATAAGTTGAAATAGGTGGATAGACTTACCGTTGCACATTTCCTGCAAGTTTGAAAAACGTTAATAAATACAGAATAGATTTGAAAAGCAAATAGTAGAAGTCGTTAAAGTTGATTCAGCCAATTGCTTCTAATAAAAGTTAATGGTGCTTAGAAAGTCTGTGGTTGAAATTGCTAAGATACATTTATGAATATCAGTTGATGTATCCACAATCTCGAATGATCTGTATTATGCTTTGTACATATTATAATCTGGTTTAATTAGCTTTATATGTATGTCTATTATATATGTATGTTTTTTCTCTCAGCACTTCTGTTCTTAATCTCTGGTCTACACCTCTTTCTCTTTTCTTTCTTATATATCATAGTAAGTCGTTCGTTTACTATAGCTCTATCGACTATATTATCACTATAGAGACTTCTCTACTTATATTGCTTTTCTTTCTCCAGGCTATCCATATTTCCTCTTCTTCATTTAACATATTTTATTTTTTTATAAATTCTGTTTATCCCCAAAATTTTATAATCCAAGGTTTAGATTCTTGAAACTTTTGTAGAGGCAACAAAACACGCAGAACAAAATGTAAGGTAGTCCGTTGGATGTTCGGGGAATATTAAAAAAGAAAAAAAGTTTGTTTCACTTGAACGCATTTGAAACAAACTCGAACATTGCAATATGCAGATTAACAGTGGAAGGAAACGTTATTTCCAGTCTCCGTATAAAGTTATTCATGTATTACCCGTTTCTAATATATCCACGTCAATGTTTGAATACAATCTTGTATATTGGCACATTCGTCTTATCGTTGGTCCCTCGCTGTTTTGTATTTAATCAGCGCGTCTTTCTTAATGCTGCACGTGCAGATTGATCTGGTGATAGATGAAAGAAGCTTTCCAAAATTATTTATAGATGACTAACTTGGATCAGTAAACCACATATACAAAGTTATTGGAAATCTTATTCCTGCAAAATTATTGCAAACTTCATATAAGAACACAAATTGCGTGGGGTGGGGTGGGCATAACGTATTTAAAGTATTGGAACTGCTGAGTACACACAGTTATGCAAAAACGACACGAATCTTAACGGATATAATTTATTAATAAAATAGATGATTACAGTGTCCATATGTACAAGGACCAATGTAATCAACGTATGAATAAATCCATAACACAGTAGTCCAGAATGTTTTTATCTTATCTGAAAACCAATCGCGCGCCTTGAATTTCGAAATATATGGTGTGTAATTGATGTAACGGGGCGAAATAACAAAGAAGGGACACAAATACTTATTCTTTACCATTTAAATGTTTCATATAAACTGTTCGGTATTTAAAATAGGTATCTATTACTTAAAACCGACAGTATTCGTATGGTTTTCAGCACAATAATCTGACATCCTAGAGGTGATGGAAATTTCGAAGTGTATAATTATAAATGAGTCTATGTGACTCGACTTTTCTGCGTTACATTTATAAAACATTTCTATTTCCAGTATATTAGAAACTAATAGTGCATATGTTCCTTTGAAATGCTCTGCATTCAGTAGTTTTTGTGGGATGTCAATTTTCGTGGATTGCATCGTTGATGCAAACGCCGAAATTAATGACTAGACAATGATCATTTTGTCAAGAGGGCAGGGCCTCTTAAAAAATCTATATCAAGTACGATAAAATATTATTTTCTTAAAATCCAGGAAAACATGTACACTAGAAAATAAATGAATTCACACCGTGATGAAATTAAAATTAATGGTGAGGTTATTCAACATTCACATATGAATAGTAAATTTGAAAATGCAGATTTCTTTAATTTTTTTCTTCCTTAGTTATGAAATTTGTGTATTTATATATTGTGAAATAAAATTATTATATTACCTTTTGGAGCTTTACGTTGCTAAGCCTTGCTTTGAGATTGGTTTATGGCACGAGTTTATCACAACTTTGATATTCCAGAATAAGGGACTTTGATTTCAGGCCAAATGTCGCTTTTGGGGGCAACATTTGGGTGCAAAGTACATCAGTTGTTCATAGTTTTTAGCGTCGATGTCGAACAAATTTTGCAGTCATTTTTTTTCTTTTCCTGGTGAACTATCAAAAATTGATTCGTGATTTTTCTTTTAATCCGTCCATCTATGTTCAGTTCACCTGAGCACTGTTTGGTTATAATTTCTGCACTTTCGTTTTCAACACCGTGTGGTAAATCCCCTATTTAAGAAAATTTGCTTCATTATATCTAATTCTATATATTTTGCTCATGAAATTCTTATTCGATTACTGCACTGACGTATGAATTTATTTACTTGGAAATTAAGGAAAATCAAAATACCATAATTTATCTGTTAAATGAAATTAATATTTATGATGATATAAATGCGACATAAATACGTAGTCTTCAATTAAATTAAAGCGTTGCTTGTCTTTGACTGTTTGCGGCAAACGTAAGTACAGTCGGTTATTTTATGGGTTTTGTTTTTAATTATTTTTTTTTTTAAATCCACATTTGATCAAAACCTATTCTCTCGCGGAGATTATATTTGAAGATACTTTTGTATTTAATCGTATCTCGTGTCTAAACATACTCCGTGAAAATACATACAGGATATCTATTCCTTCAAACATGTATGAAATCCATTCCTTCAAATACATCTTAATAGTATTTGGAAACTATTAACCATATTATGAAACTGACAGCGATTATTCAATGCCCAACTGCATGTAGACAAGACTGAGAACTAAAAAAGATGAATAGTCATTTTCTTTGTTTTTCCATTCTTTCTTCCTGTTCTTCAGGTATTGTACAGATTCTATCAACATTTTAGACACTAACATTCTTACCACAATCCAAACTTGCATCATTCCACAAGACTGCATCGTATCCGAATGGTCGGCATGGAAACCGATCAATGGCAGCTGCATCGATCACCTTGGTAACAAAAGATCCGGGTATATGACTCGGACGCGAAGTGTCATTCAGATTCCGATGGGATCCGGAAAACCATGTCCCGAACTAGAAAACCAGTTTGAGGTCAAAGGCTCTGTAGATACTCCATGCCCAAGGTAAGAAGTGGATCAGACCAATAAGGTATAAATATCTGCTGATTTGAGCGCAGTATCATGTTTTCCCTACTCAGTTATAATACTGTTTCATGTACAAAGTACAGATTTGATTTTCCGTCTTCCTTTGGAAACTTTCTTCGTTGGATTTAGGTGTAGATTTATTACATTTATGCTGGTTGTCTTAGATACATTTCTGATGTTAATCTATTAATGTAACCCAGCCGACAATAAGTATCCATTTTGATGTACATCAGTGACTTACAACGTGTGTCTATTAAGAGCAAGACAGCAGATCACGAGTTCTGCATGGAAAAGAGCCCTGAAGACAAAATTGTAGCATCGAGACGCAGTAATGCGCTTTTGATAAACACTGATTTACATTGATATTGATAAACTAATTGCTGGTCCAGTAAAACACACACACACACACACACACACACATGAACGCACACACACACACACACACACACACACACACACACACACACACACACACGAGTTTTAATGCGAGTTTATAATGTTGGTGGCTACCATGAAATGCATTTGATATAAAAACGCAAAACAAATATAGAAAGTATCTCGATTAATAGATCATTCTAGGTGAAATGTTTCTCCAGAGTTAAAACTTATTTTGTTGTAATTGGTATCCAGACAATGGGAAGTATCATGATGAGTTAATGAACCTTATAGTTAATGAATTTTTCGGAAGTATAATTAATTTTCAAGAAAACTATAAAATCCCTGTCTAAAAGGTAGCGAAATGAACATATTTAGAACAGGCGTCTAGTTATAATAATTAACGTACCATCTGGATATTTATTTTTTGTGAATTATTTCTTTGGATGCAATGATTGCATTGGCCCATTACCTTCGGATGTGGTTCATCGGGTGATTCAAGGGACAAGCGTATGTTTAGCTATAACCAAACAACAATCAGTCCTTAATTATATTAGGTTTTCAGCCGTCATTCTCATCAATACTATATAAAATAACCTGTCAAAGTAAAGTTGGAACAAAAGCATAGTTAATGAAGTACTACATTCCAATGAAGTTCACTTACTACTGGGAGCAAGCAGTACGACCATTTAATATTCGAGGGAGGAGAGTCTGGGATTTTGTTCAAGAAATTTCCGTCCTAAAAGTAGGTTAAACAAATAATATTTTTGTTCTAATTTGTCCAGATAATAACTAATTATATCCACAATATTAGTTTAATGAAAGTTAATTATCTTGAGGCAAAAGGAAGAAAAAAAAAATTGTCCTGGTTAGAAAGATGGCGTCTGTCACTTATATTATGACGCTGCCACAGGTGCCGTTCGATTGTGCTGCAAACAGCTTGGTTTGAACCATTGTTATTATTTTCTTCTTTCCGGCCAAACATTAAGAAAAGGAAAATTGTGCAAACTAAAGTTTGGAATAGATGTGGTCTACCTGACTCTTTTGAATGGTACTTATTCAGACACTAAATTGACATGAACAGTTGCCACCACATGTGATACTACTACTACTACTACCACTACTACTACTGCTACTACTTCTTCTACCACTACTACTAATAATAATAATAAGAAGAAGAAGAAGAAGAGATGAATTTTTACATACAATTTTATCGACTGTTGCCATTTTATACAGGGACCCTTGGTGGCCAATTGGTCTAAAGCGCTCGTCCTTACCGAGCACTGCCATCTCACCTCTGCCCACACCGCTCCGGTGGACTAGTGGTTATAGCGTCCGCCTCGGATGCGGGAGGTGGCGGGTTCGAACCCCGGCTGAGTCATCCCAAAGACTTATAAAAATGGTACTTACAGCTGCCTCGCTTGGCGCTCAGCATTAAGAAGTTAGTGTCAGGACTGGTCAGGATAATGTGACTGAGTGGGACATCGTGCTACATGTCTGCGGCATGATGTCCCGGTGCTAGACATCACTATAAACTGCCACACTGCACACATTGTAGCAGTATGACTGAAACATTGTTAAAGCTACGCTAAAAATCAAAATCACACACACACACACACACACACACACACACACACACACACACACACACACACACACACACACACACACACACACACACACACACACACCTCTGCCCAAGCGGGCTCGAGTCTCGGGCTCTACCAATGTGAGTATGTGAGAAAGCTGCCAGTAGCTTCCCATGGGTAGGTGGTTCTTTGCGGGGATTAACAGGTTCCTCCTCAACCACCTATACTGACTGCCATATATAGCCCATCTTGCGCTGAGAAATGGCGTTAAACCCTAAAACAACCAACCAAACATTTTATACAGAACTAACCTATTAAAAAACCCGAAATCGTTCCACCAAATCACAGGCATATTTATGTATGCGTAAAGTCAGTCATTCTTAGCACAATACATTCCATTAAAATTAATCATATTTATGTATGCACAAAGTCAGTCATTCTTGGCACAATACATTTCATTAAAATAAATCATATTTATGTATGCACAAAGTCAGTCATTCTTGGCACAATACATTCCATTAAAATAAATCATATTTATGTATGCATAAAGTCAGTCATTCTTGGCACAATACATTCCATTAAAATAAATCATATTTATATATGCACAAAGCTAGTCATTCTTGGCACAATACATTCCATTAAAATAAATCACGTTTATATATGCACAAAGTCTATCATTCTTGGCACAATACATTCCATTAAAATTAATCATATATATGTATGCACCAAGTTAGTCATTCTTGGTACAATACATTCCATTAAAATTAATCATATTTATGTATGCACAAAGTTAGTCATTCTTGGCACAATACATTCCATTAAAATTAATCATATGTATGTATGCACAAAGCTAGTCATTCTTGGCACAATACATTCCATTAAAATAAATGTTCATTATATACTGAAAATGACGCGACAATCGCATAAGAACCTTTTAAGTTATGACTGTTTAAGTTTATACGTGTTACATAGTGACAACCATGTACGTGCCCAAGCTGCTCCGACAAGCTTTCAAGCATGGCTGAGGTTTTGTAATCGTTTGTATTGTGATAACGATAACGATGAGCAAGTGGGTCATTGCTAGTTGCAGGTTTTGGACATTTGAGTTACAGATCGGTGGATTCACCACTGAAGAACAAGGTAATAGGTAACATCAACCTCACTACCCTTCGTCACGAGTATGCGGAATACTTCACGTTTTTTTCACAGTAGTTTTTTCTGTATAAGTCAATCGCATCAGTCGGTCAGAGTGCTGGAAGAAATCAGACTTGCTTAGACAAGAAACCCGTCTGAAATAAATAGCTACTACTTTAGTGTCTTTCGTGCGCTACTTAGATTTTGCGAGCCTTTGCTAAAAGTACAGAGAAAACCTGACTCGGAATTGTTAAAGTGGATGTGTAGGCCGATAAATTAGCCTCTCTCCCGTAATGACATTGATTTTCAGTTTAGGGGCTGATATTACCTATTCATTAGAACATGCAAAAATCTGAGCCACAGCTGGGTGCACACATCGCTGTACATTTTATACACATACCGGTATTTCTCGCGACTTTTGCTTTTGATGACGTGTACATTGTATTTCCGGAGCAAATCATTATGTTTGGTAACTTGTAAAACCATGTGGAATAGCACAACCATCTGTCCTGTTGCCATTTTGAATTTCGCGCTAGATATGGCCTCTGTCCTACAATGTAAGCCCTCGATCCAGACATTTATGTTTTTTGCGTCGAGGTCTTACTGCCTAAATAACGGCGCTGTATAGCGTGTTTTGATGTCGACTGACATTGTAACTAAAGTAAAATTTTCAGGAATATCTCACACACTTGGCAGCCCATAACGACGCTTTTCTGCAAATTAAAGTCATAATGTTTATGATTAAATATTATGATTATGCCATTAGCTTCCCGTGGGTAGGGATTATGATTAAATATGATTAATTTTAATGGAATGTATTGTGCCAACATGGTCACATTTTAGACTGGATTCTTTTACAGACCTGATGATAATATTCTACAGTCCTCCCTGGTGTCCCACGAACTTTCATCAGATCACCTCTGCATTATATGCCATCTTGACATCTGGAATGTATTGTGCCAAGAATGACTAGCTTTGTGCATACATAAATATGATTAATTTTAATGGAATGTATTGTGCCAACATGGTCACATTTTAGACTGGATTCTTTACAGACCTGATGAAAATATTCTACAGTCCTCCATGGTGTCCCACGAACTTTCATCAGTTCACCTCTGCATTATATGCCATCTTGACGTATCAGTCCCTAACCCTCCACCTTTATTCGCTACTAAGAGAAACCTCCGTATGATAAACAGAACCCAACTAATGCATGACATCCAAGCAAACCTAACAACTAGCTTACCTCCTACAGCAGAACAACTCGATAACTGCCTGTGTTCATTGCTTGACAAACATGCCCCAGCAACCAAGTGCAGAGTATCAATTCAAAAGTGTTCTCCGTGGTATAGCAGTGTTAGGGACCAGCTTCGCACTGCTAAAAGAGACCGCCGTAAAGCTGAGAGGCTTTGGCTTTCCACCAGACTCACTATTCATAAGCAGATCTATGATGCCGCCAAGAAGAATGTCACAAACATAGTCCATGCAGCGAAATCAGCCCACTACAGTACTAAGATCACGTAAAGTTCCAGCTGCAAAGAACTATTTGAGATTACTAACAAGCTAATGTCAAGGAACAAATGTACACCACTTCCAGCTACCTTCTCTCTAGTTGACCTTCCGGACCTGTTTGCAAATTTCTTCCGTGACAAAGTACAAACCATCAGAGATAAACTTGACAACACAATTTCAATTGACTCGTCGTCACCATACAGTTGCGATACAGAATTTCAGCTGCAACCGTTAGCAGCATTTGAACCTGTCTCTATGGATTTAGTACGTACAATCGTGATGAAGAGTGCACCAAAGTCATGTGAACTTGATCCGATTCCGACATCACTGCTGCTTGAGTGCTTAGATCCAATATTGCCTTCACTAACTGATGTTATTAATACCTCTCTCTCATCTGGGGAATTCCCATCATTTTACAAAACTGCCATTGTAAAGCCTCTGCTGAAGAAACCAACACTTGACCATAATGATTTAAAGAACTACCGCCCAGTTTCTAATCTCCCATTCATGTCAAAAATCTTAGAAAAAGTTGTTCTATCCCAACTTGTATCTCATCTGAATTCAAACAGTCTTTTTAGCAATGTACAGTCTGCATATCGCCCTTGCCACAGTACTGAAACTACTCTTCTGAAAGTAGTCAGTGACCTTCTCTCTGCTTTGGATAGCAGAAAGATTACAGTCCTCACTCTCCTTGACTTGTCTGCAGCATTTGACACTATAGACCATGATATATTACTTCACCGTCTCCAGCATGTATTTGGCATTCATGATATGGCCTTACTATGGTTCAAGTCCTACTTGGTCAACAGGACACAAATTGTGTCCGCAAATGGAAAACACTCCAGCCCAGTTGATCTATGTTGTGGTGTTCCACAGGGGTCTGTTCTTGGACCATTTCTCATTCAATGACAGAAAAGAAACACGCACGCCGATGTCAACACACCTCAATACGATTAAATTGGCAGACGCTGCTGGAATCCAATGTAAGTTACTTCATGTAGATAAATCCAGACCATGATCACGAAATTGCGTGGAATCGACAAAAATACCAAAACGTATTCATTCCAGATCAAATGGAGAAGTTGTTGCAATGAGCATTCATTAACAATATTACTCCAAATTTCAATTTTAAGTAGACCAAACGCCATTTTCTTTAGAAACTTACGTCTAGCACGCGACCTACTTCAAATTTGTCTAGGCGGAGTTACGTGCGCATTAATAATGTTGTTGTGCGATGATGCAGCTACGCTTGTGTATTTAGTTTGGAATACGGCATACATTCAGTTACTTTGTTTCTTGTAGTGTATTTTTGTTTATATATTTAAGCCTTGGGTAGAATAAGAAAATGAACATATAATAAAAAGGTTACTGCATTTGTATGGGAAAATATGGACTCGTTTTGTCGGATGGATATACTGCACTCCCAAGGTCGTGCAGTATAACCATCCGAAAAACTCGTTCATATTTTCCCATACAGATGCAATAACCTATAATTCTCACACAAGAAAATGGTCCTGTTTTCAAGTTTCCTTGGCCTACATTTCAGTTGGCTGGAAAGCAATGGAAGCCGGTAATGCCGAAATCGGATTAAGTTGAAGTACATTTCTTTAACGAAACGAATAAAAATATATTAATATTGAAGAAAGTGTTTAGATAGCATCGTTTCGTTCCAAATTCTTATTATCCTTTTAGGGGGTGCTCACCAGTTATTATCTACTTTTTGAGAGAGTGACTTATGTAAGGTGAAGTTGTTTGCATTTGAAACATGTACAGGGGAGAGAATGTTGGCATACCTTTATGCTACTCTGATGTAATTTGGATATTGTACTTATGGAAATTGTACATGATCTAAGCACACTGCTAACTAAAATGACTGCTCCCTTGTGCTAAAAAAATCAGTCCGAATTAGTCTAAAGTACACTATCTTTAACACCTATTAAAATAGGGAAAATGAATTTTGCCCGACTAGACAATGCCAGCTTCTGAAGGTGCAATGGATGAATTACCAAATATAAAAAACATTAAAAAAAAGTTATCGGCTCGTTTTTTACAATTTACCTCTGAAATCCAGAAAGTGAAAATGACCAAGTGGAGCTAGCAGTTTTTTGAAAGGTGCACATCTGGTGTAAGGCCAAGATTCATACTCTATAACCCATATCACACCCATCAATCATACACCAAAATAAAAGGAATTAAAGGCTCTTTGAATAATACCTAAGATATATAGTGTCTTTTTATAAATATCCAGTACAACCAGCGAGGACACTCAGGGAAATTCTTTTTCTTTAAAATTCTAAACTGTAGAGCACCACCTTAACCGATTTCTGTGTTCCCGGCTTCCATCACATTCCAGTCTCCTGAAATGTAGGCCAACAGAACTTGAAAACATGTCCATTTGCTTGTGTGGGAATTTGAAATTATTAGGAAAAAGACATCAGGGTAGTTAAAGTTTGATTAAAACATTATATAACTAATTTGTAGAAAAGCACCGATATGGGCTGCCAAGTGTGTGAGATATTCCTGAAAGTTTGACTTTTCGTTCCGATGTTATGAGCATCGGAACACGCTACACATCGCCTTATTTAGTCAGTAATACCTCGACGCCCAAAACATAAATATCAGGGTCGAGGGCTTATATTGTAGGACTAGATATGGCTGTTACCAATATTACCGGTATGTGTGTAAAGTGTACGCAGGTTTGTTCCGGAAAGATTTACATGTAGTAAAATTGCATATTTTAATGAACAGGCGACATCATACCCACATATCCTGCATCAGTATCAACACAGATTTGGGTGGTTAATTTATCGGACTAGTAGATATGTTGAAAACAGGCATAATCAGAAATATGTTTAGATAGTGCAAGACGGCCAATATTTAGACAAAATAATTATTACATGGCGTGTTGCCTGTGCAGAGTGCATAGCGATGTGATGCGATTCCCATGACTGACCGCCCGAGAAAAGCCAAATTAACTGCTTTTGAGTAATTTCGTCACACACACACACACACACACACACACACACACACACACACTGGCTTTGCAATACAAACATGGGCACGACTTAATTTAAGGACTCATTGTTTTATTTTAGTATACATCCCACATATTGTACATGAGAGCCCCGGGTAGCCGAGTTGTCTAAGGCATTCACCTTTATAGAACACGTACATGTCACCTCTGGATGCATGGGTTCGAGTCTCGGTTTGGCCAACTGAGGTATGTAAGAAAGCCTGCCAGTAGCATCCCGTTGATTTGTGGTTCTTCCCAGAAGTTTTACGGTTCTTATTCCACCAGTTATACCGGCCGCCATGAGCTGAAAAATGGCGTTAAACCCACAATAGCAAATCCATGCTACATATGGTTGCTTGCAGGCGAGTTGCATGATGATGATCAATGAATATAGTACGGATTTTCCAGCTTTATATGTAATTTTTCATAATAGTTGTAGATAAAAGAACGGATAATACAAAGGTGCAGATTTGTTTCGTGATAGAAAAATGAATATTGAATTGACCACTTTTTCTAAATTAACACAGCTTCTGCTTATGTTTTTTTTTTTCTTCTCCAAAAGTGTCTATGACCATGGTATTTTACGATACTGCAATCTACAATGGTGAATTAAAGAAAAATATAAGAAAACTGAGAGATACGTTGATTTTCTGTGTAACTTCTATCTTTCACTTTAAGTGCGGACACAATTTTTGAACTGCAGATAAAGGAATAGATTATTTTGCAAGATGTGGTCACCCTACAGTTTTTAAACTGGAGATAAAAAGAATGGATTCTTTTGCAAGATGTGGTCATCCTACAGTTTTTAAACTGCAGAAAAGAAAATGTTTTGACTTTTGTAATATACTTCTTGCAGTCCAATATCAGTTATTGGTGATTAGCATTGAAGGAGTTTTATTAATTACCGTGTCAATCAAATGATACAGTTAAAATTAGGAACTCATAATGAATGGGTTTTCGATAAGAACTGTGGGAGACGGCGTAGATTGAGTAAGACCGTACTTTTTTTTATACTTTTCTCCACCTGAACACACTAGGTTATACGTCTATATTTGATCTGTTCCTTACAGCCTCTTTGATGTCCAAAGAAGTGGGCGAGAAATGCTTTTATTGTGAAATACATAGCAGTGCGCACGCGCATATGTGTATGTGAATTCTACTCAATTTAGAGGTATTTTTTTAAAACAATATTTCAGATGTAGTTTTTACATGTCGCATGCATATTTTGCCATTGAATAGGATGCATACTAACAGTCACAGTCAGTGAAACAGGATAAGCAACAACAACAACAATAATAACACACACACACACACATCATTTATCATTTTTGTCATTATCATCCATGCTAGTTTTACTTACAAAAGCTCTGCCTGTATGGGACCCATTGGGGGCTAGGGATTAAAATAGGCTTGCATATCGTAAAAAGCTATTAATGAAGACAGGAAACGCGATTGTTCAGTAAAAAGAGTGCTGAAGAAAGGTGTAGGTTCGAATCTTGTTATTTTATCAGCCCAGGTCGACTACTGTGGTGCATGCTTGGGCAGGGCACTTTATATCAGTTGCCTCGAATTTAAGTTACCTATTTGTATTGCTGTTCTAAAGTGAACCCTACAGTTTCCTTATTAGAAAATACAATGTTTGTCTTACACATGTAAATTATATTGTTTTTGCAGATGTTGGGAAATTATTTGCGCACTTCAATAGGGAAATTAAATTCATGTGCACTTAAACAGGAATATAAAATACTTCTTTTGCTTTTTGAGCTTGTATTTTGTTATGTAATTAATTTCAGAGCAAAATGGATCACCAGCAACTGGGGTGCGTGTGAAGCTTCATCTGGTAGCTACCAATGCAAAGCTGGGCTGTTAACTCGCAGCGCCATATGTGTAGAAGAAGGTAAGGAGAAACCGAGGATGTTTACGATTGGTTGCGTTTGTGTACGTAAACTTGTGCAGAAGAAATTAATTTAAATACGATAATCATTTATGAAACCTATGAAAACATAATGGACGTGCTAAAATGATATTTGTAAAGGGTGAGTTCCCCTCCATTTCGACAAGTCAGGAACTTTATACATGTGATTGGGAACTTGGTACAAAATTATTGTTCACTATATGGTTCTTTATCATACTATTACAGGTAGCTGACGTGAGCTTAGTGTTAAAAAAAGCAACAACCTGAAGAAAAAAAGTCATACTGAGTGACAAAATTATCTCAGATTACTTCTATGACCTGTTTTGTCAGCAGACCCTATCTATCATATATTAAAAGGGACAAGGTAAGTAACTTACAAATACATGCACTTCATTTCACACCTGACCCTTGATCTCCGGCTTTTATTCCCGTCCATGAAAGCACTCGGCCATAATCCAAGGCTCGTTTTACTCCTGATATATTATTCTATTCATCGAGCCATCGTTGACTTCTCTGCATTGCACCAAATGGACTCCAAAACTTACGACTGGCGTGAATTTAGGCTGCTGAGACGAAGTTACTCTCAGGTACAACTTGAGGTACTTATAGAGAGATATAGTGTATGCCCCTGGGTGACACATTCCTGCATTAATCTGAGAATATTTGTATGCAAAGGTAAGTTTTTATTAACCATTCACTCAAATCATCTTTTGGATTCCTGTTCTATGAAAGAGTTGCACATGCATTTACAAACATGCATCCTATTTTAAATCCAAAAGAACAAAATTGTTTACTTTGTGAAGAGTGCTTATGTGGCACACATAACTCAAGAGCGTAAAATTATTGGCTCAAAAGTTACTATTTAATATAAAAATGACTCCATTGCATACCATTTCAGTTTTGAAACAAATAAAGTTAATCATGAGTCTACGAAATATATTTTATTTAGTTGCTTAAAATATCAATAATAACGACTGAGCCAATCATTTTACGCCCGTGTTGTGTATGCCTCACAAGAGCTCCTCAGTCGGGAGGTTTAAAATCTGATTTTAATCAGATTGGGAGGTTTCGAAAAACAATGTACTTTAGTTGACAGATGTTTAATTCTTCCATGGAACAGGATTTATACGGTTGATTCGAGTAAATGGTAAGTAGAAAGCACAGGAGTCTGACGTTTTATCAATAAAATTCGATGAAATCTCTGACAACATGAAACCACCTTATCGGTACTATAAAGTAACACAATGAGTGCAAGCGTGACCCCAGCCCTCCGCTCGATTCGACTTTTCTCACGCGTCTTTTCATCAACATCATTATCATCAATCCCTTAACCTAAGAGGTCGTTGGGGCACCACAGCTGACTTTACAACCAATTCTCTCCATCTTTCCCTGTTCTCTAGTGCCCTTTGGGAATCTCCAAACCCCATGCCTGTCCACTCCTTAATGTTGTCTTCCCACCTCTTTTTCTGTCTGCCTCGTTTTCTGCACCCTCGCACTGTGCCTTGCAAGATTGTTTTTGCCAGTCCAGATGATCTTGAGACATAACCGTACCACTTCAATTTGCGTTTTTTTACAGTGGTCAAGAGGTCTTCATAGGATCCTATGGCTCACTGGATCCTTTTGTGGACTTCTTTGTGGGTTACATGGTCAATGTATGAGATGCCCAAGATCTTGCGGTAGTATCTCATTTCGAAGGTTTGAATCCTTCTTGGTAGATCTGATGTGAGTGTCCATGTTTCACAAGCATACAGAAAGATGGATATGACAATCGAGCGCATCAGCCTTATTTTGGAACCAAAGGCAATGTTGGTATCTTTCTATATTGGTCTCAACCTTGTTATTGCTGCTATTGTCTGGGCAATTCTGCAAAGTAGTTCTAGTTTGGAGCCCTCATCTGTGATTATTGATCCCAAGTACTTGAAGCTTGTGACTCTTTCCAGCTTCTGCCCACTGACCTTTATTTCTGCACTGATGCCTTTGGTGTTGTTTGTCATCAGTTTTATTTTTTTCGGCACTTATCTCCATACCGTATGCTGTGTTGGTTGTGTGGAGACGCTCAACCAAGTCAGCCAGTTCTTATTCATCTATTGCTAAACCATCAATATCATCTGCGACGCGAAGGTTGGTGATTGTTCTTCCTCCGATGTTGACAGTGCCCTTGTGGTCATGCAAGGCATCCACCATGATCCTTTTCAGGAAAATGTTGAAGAGTATAGGTGACAGTATACATCCCTGTCTGACTCCAGCTGTTGTTCGAAACCAATCTCCTCTGCTGATATTGATGAGAACAGCACTGGTGGCTTTGTCATAGAGGTACTCAACAGCCTGCACCAAGTTTGAGCTGGTCTCATGCGTCTTTTATCGCTTCAAAATCGCAAGAAGACTGAAAAACTAGACATATCCATTCAAAAGACAGTAAGGTACCAATGCATAACTCTCGGACAACCATCACATGAATCCAATCCGGCGAATTAACCTTTATTTTCACTAATACAGTCACAAACCCTTTCTACATGACTCCAAAAGTCGAATCGAGTGGAGTGTTGGGGTCACGCTTGCACTCCTTGATTTCATGTTGTCAGAGATTTCATTGCACTTTATTGATAAAACATCAGACTCCTGTGGTATAAGTCAGACGGGTAATGTAAGCTTTCAACACCGACTATTTCATTAATGGGTGTCATTTTTTAGTGCAGAGCATTCAATAATCAGGATTGAATATACTTTGGTTAAAGAAAATTAGTGTTAAATTTTAAAAGAATAGTTTATATTTATTTAAAATGAATACTTATTAAATATGTTGGAGATCATTTTATGAATATAATGCTGCAGTATGCAAGAATAATTGCATAAGAACCCATGCCAGCAAGAACAAGACTCATTCCAGCACATTATACGTAACCAATGTAAAAATGGCGCTGGAAAAAAAATTTTGCAGGTTTTCCTCACTGGTTATACTGGCTATTTAAAAAAAGATCTTGCATATCTTAGGTAATGTTTAAAGAACTTTTAATTCCCGTTATTTTGGTTTATGATTGATTGGTGGAGTATTGGTTATAGAGTACACAGCTTGGCCTAAGTTCAGCTGTGCATCTCTCAAAAAAACTGCTAGTACCGCTTGGTCATTTTCACTCCATGGACTTAAGATTTAAATTGTAAAAAAGAAACAAGAGTCAATACCTTTTTTATGTTTTACATTTTATGTATTTGGTAATTCATTCATTGCACTTCCAGAAGCTGGTATTGTCTAGTCGGGCAAAATTCATTTTCCTTATTTTAATAGCTGCTCAAGATAGTGTACATTAGACTAACTCAGACTAATTTTTCTAGCAGACGGGAGCAGTCAGTTTGTTTAGCTGTGTGCGACAGTACTTGAAAGTAACATATAGGTATGCCAATATTCTCTCCACTGTGCATGTTGCAAATGCAGACAACTTCACCTTACACCTGTCACTCTCTAAGAAATTCATAATATCTGTAGAGTACCACCAGAAGATATCAGCTGGCTGGAATGCGATGAAATCTGTGAATGCTAAGTTGTACTATGTTTCTTCAATGAAACTAATAAAAATATACTAGGATCGAAGAAGTGTTTGATACCTTCATTTCATTCAAGATCCTTGTCATCTTTTTAACCAGTGTTGGCATTCATGGCTTCATTGCATTTCAGCCAACTGAAATATAGGTCAACGGAATTTGAAAACACGTTTGCTTAAGTCAGAGTTTTAATTTATTAGAAAAAAGACATCTGAGTAAGTAAAGTTCAGTTAAAGCAATATGACTTTTATTTATGGAAAAGCGTCAATATGGGCTGCCAGATGTGTGAGATATTCCTGAAAATTTGGCCTCATTCCCGTCAGCCGACCAGGGAACATGCTTTACAACACCGTTACTTAGGCAGTATGATATCAACCCAAAAACATAAATATCAAGGTAGACATCTTACATTGTAAGACTAAAGTCAGGTGTGGAACAAAGTAATTAGGAAGTTACCTTGTCTCTTTTATAGTATGATAGACAGGGTCCAGTGTCAGAACGTGTCATAGAAGTAATCTGAGATAATTTTGTCACATGATATGATTTTTTTTCAATCAGGTTATTGCATTTTCATCCTTAAGCTCATTTTTGCTCCCTGTGACTATAACATAGTCCAAGTTTCCTCTGGCCCTTCCCACACCATTCTTCATATTTGGACACATATGTTGGGGTATAGGGTCAGAGTCAATTGCCTATCAAAAAGTTGGGTAGCCACTTACCAGTGGGCTATCAAACTTAAAAGATGTTACATCAAGTCATACCTGCAAAATATCGATAGGAAAATGATTTATTTTTCTGAGAAATTGCTAGTAGTATACTTCTTATGCCTTTAATGTGCTGACATAAAAGATGAAATTACAGTGTTAATGAAATCTGACCTCTCCTTTTGCATTTTGACTCAAATGACTACCAGTACACAACTCTTGCAACTTACAATGTCCATGACATAAAAAGGTCATTAGTCATATAATATGAACAAAAACCCATTTCCAATGTTGTTGTATGAAATTCAAAAATATTAAATGAAAAGTCACATACTGTATATAAAAGAACTAAAGGAAACATAATTATCAACATATTCATTCTGAGAACAATAATAAGAAACCTGTTGCTGTGGCAGCAACTTGGAGAAAGTCAGATTCATCAAGCAGAGAGCATGTGTCATCGATGGTTTTGTTGTGTCATGTGACTTGCCTTGACATGTGCTCTATGCTTATTAATCTGGCTTTTTCAAAGTTGCTGTGATAGTGACAGATTTTTGGGCATTGTTCTTTTCAATGGGCTTGTTTCTACACCACCGATATAAATGTCCAAATATAAAAAAATGGGATGGGAAGGGTCAGAGGAAATCAGACTAACTGTAACAGTTGGTTCTTATCGAGTCATGTTGTTTTCTTTGACGTGAACTTCATCACCAAGAAATGGAAATACATTCTTAAATTTGACACAATGGTGTTTACAATGTGTAACATAAAAGTCTGCAGGCAACAAATGTGCAACAAAAGCAGGAAAATTCACATTTCATGAAAACAATCTAAAACCAATGCTGAATGCAGAATATGCTGCATTCAAGGCTATCACCATTTAGTCTTATTTACATCCAAGAACATTAAAAATATATTTAAAGCTTTAGGAAGATAAGTTTCATTATGATGCTATTGAAATGTTATTTATTTTAATATACATATGTTACAACATGATTTAACATAAAAGGTAAAACAAGGCGTGTGTGTGTGTGTGTATGTGTGTGTTTCCAGGTTGTCTAGACCCCCCTGCTACCCTCCCCCCACACACAGTCACATGTCACTTGAAATTTGACCATCATTTTATTTTTGTGCATGTTTCTTGGCATTATGTGCACTTTGAATAAATAGACACAGACTTTTGCTTTGGTACCCATTCAAGAAAGTTTAAGCCCTTTTGAAATTTTGGCCCTCCCCCTCCCAATGCTTGGCCTGATCTGGCCCTAAATGTGGCAAGGAGATTTGGATTTTCCACTCAACACCATATGAGACAGGATCAGCCAAGATGCTAAAATGGGAAAGAAACCTAATTTGCAAGAAAAGAGTGAACCTTCTTTTACAAGATATTGAAAAACTAAGCTTGGCTATGGTATGCATACATCACAGGTTTATATGTGAACCAGCACCAAGTCTTAAAAGAAGGTCAAAAGATGTGAAACTAAGCAATAATTGGCACTACAGATTTATACACAAAAGATGGAGCAGTAGACTTAGTGTGGTGAAACCAAGATCACTGACAACAACAAAAGCTGTTTATTGAACAAAAGAAACTGTAAGCCAGCTGCCCATACCAAAACTGCCTGCCCTTCTGCACGAGATTCTCATGTGAGATCTAACTCAGGTTAGCCTCATGTGCATTTTAACATGCAAATTAGGTAGAACTCATGTGAGCAAGTAGATTCTAATATGAAAATCACATGTGCAGGAATTGTTAACATGAGCAAGATCTTGCTCACATGAGCAAGTCTGCTCATGTGAAAATTGCATGCTTATGAGCAAGATCTTGCTCAAATGAGCAAGTCTGCTCATGTGAAGCATATGAGCAAGATCTTGCTAACGTGACAAGATCTTGATCACGTGAGCAAGATTTTGCTCACATGAGCGACATCTTGCTCACATGAGCAAAAACAACAAAAAACAACTATAGTATTTAGTTTTTATTGAATACATACATCTTTTACAAGAATTATACAGAATAAGATCATATTCAAATCTAGTAATCACAAGCATATTTGAGTGCAATTATTAATCTTTTAACAAGGTTTCTCACACACAAAAAATTACAACTAGTGCATGTATGTATGTATTTATATTTAATACACCACATTCATTCTACAAACTTTAAGGTCATAATGAAAGATACTGCAGGAAATTTGCTTCACATGAAGATCATTCTTCACTGTTCCAGAAAATTCAAAGCAAACAAAATGTGTAATTAACATTACTGCTTCTGAATTTCATCATGTATATGCCGGTCTGCAACAATATTTTCACTTGGCGATTGTTGTCTTTGAATCAATGCACTTCCTGTTGACCACTGAATTTAAGTTAGCAGGCTCTGTTTTGAACTGTTGAAAAATGAAACCTGAAATGGAAATGAAAAAGTTGGTACAAATTTTTTCTTATCATGGTATTTGAGACATTCTGTAAGGTGGATTTTTGAAGATTCATTTGACAAGGTAAAGGCAAAATACATAACTGTTGTTTGGATTATATGGTACTTTTAACAGTGTCTATCTCGAACTGTCAAAATTGGAACCAACTGTCTTCCCATTGTCACACTTAGGCAGTTGACCCAGCCTGCAAAATGCAACCCTTGGGCTATGAGTCTAATTGCTCTACCAACAGAGCTACCATAGTTCAGTAGCAAACATATAAACTGCACTATTGATGAGATACCTGTAAGTCACATTGCAGATTCCAAATTTGATTACTGCTGGATAAAGATGCCAGTGGGTACCTGGGTACTCCCATTGATAATAACCCGGTAATAAAACGAACAACCGGGTACCTGTAAAAAAAAAAAAAAAAATTGTCCAAGTTCAGATCGAGAAAGACTAATGCTTACAGTTCGAGGCTCGTGTTGTGTACGCATTTGTTCATCATCATGGGCTCGTATAGGTGCTTACAATTTACTTGTCATACATGTACTATATAATAATACAATAGTACAATCCTTTCTCACATGACCTATTTAAGAATCAACGCTGATATTTCAAGCTTGACCATCATTACTTTGTGCCTGTCCACGGTTTGTGCGCCAATTTTATCACAGCTTAAACACTCGTTTTGAGATCCTGATGACACTAACTGGGTCAATACTTTTTGTCAACTGCGACATTAAGTACTGATTAAAGAATATTTGACAAAATAAAGTTTAAATACATACTACAATTCAAATAAAAGAAAGCACAATATAAATGTCCGGTTTAACTAATGCCATTTTTGCCTCCAGTTTGTGGCCCTGGAGTGAGTGTTAGCTGTTCAAGTCAGGGCTGCTGTTTACATGTTAGTTTACTGGACCCATTTTATTAGCAGGAAACCCAAGACATATTTTTTATCACGGCAAAGGCAACACAAAAGCTTGGCTACTGTAACATGCACTTCTTATACCATGTTAGGAAAAAATGAACGAAATGTACAACTATACAGACGGAAATTTTTCACTGAAATATTTAAATATAAAGGAAGAAAACCTTTGTTATTTAATAACATTGAAAATAAATCGAATAAAAATTCACCAGATTTGTAAATGTGGTAACTTCTGCACGAATATTACATCAAACAGTTCCAAGAAAACAGATGGGTTTTTGAATGTGAAACCACTTGCCCTAGATTCATTCTATGATACTACACACAAGCAGACTAGCCTAAAATGAAAATAAATGGCACCAGATAGCATTAAAAAAAAAAACAAAAAAAAAAAAACGTGATGTATCGATGTGATTGATGAATGTTTTATGACTGAAAAATGTTAGAGAAGAGAGATTTTGTTAAACTTATAAACGTGTTGCACTGGACCGTCGTTATGGGACAAACCATGGTAGGTCAAGGATAATACAACAATGATCATTGTGGAGACTATTCGCAAAAGTTACTGTAGACATCTAGACTAGTCGAAGTGAGTGTTATGCATAAATAATTTTTCAATTTCTACTGTGTCTGTTCTCGTCCTTACTACTGATCCACATGAATTTAGCTGATCTGTGACAAAAATTTTAACAGATCCCGTTAAGTAGCAAAGTTAAATGTACGTTGTTCATACAGTTTTCTGTAATAATTATTATGGCATGTAATATATACTCTTTTTATGCTCAGATTACGTTTTTTTCCCCACTTATATTAAAAATAATTATGCTTGCACCTCTTTTCAGGGTTGGCATGTGTGAACCTACAACAAAGCAGTTCAGGTTCGCATTTAATACAATTTCCTTTTGATTATGTACCCTGGTAACCAATCATTAGGACTGACAGGTATCCGGTAGAAAATTTCCAAAATTTTGACATCTCTTCTTCTGGAACAGTCCTCAGGGAGATTTCTCCTAAACTTTTAGGATACATTTTTCCAAAATATGCACATTTGCAATATATAAAGAAATTCAACATCTGGTTTCCAATTTTTATATTTTTTAAAAAAAAAATTATTGGGGGTCAAATTTTTGAGTCTGAAATGCATATGTATCATGTGTATTACATCAAAAATTTGAAGCATCTTATACATACCTTTTATTGGAGTCAGAATTTCCTCTGCATGGCAATGGGGTTATGTCAGACTTCTTTCTGTTGCTGTCAATGTTTTGCACTTTTTCAAATGATTTCCAACTTTTTGTGTTGATTAAAATCTTGTGACCTTCAGAAGTTTAATCTGTAAAAAGAACATCAGAGATTAGATAAATTACTCATTGTTCATCTATGCAGAACAGAAAGAATGCACTGAAATGGGAAAAAGATTTGGTTGGCAAGAGAGTCTTAGTATAAGAAAAGCTGTAATCCTAATCCAATTAAATATTTATTTTAAATCTACCAATCATGAGACTTGACAGACAAGGCAAATGTCTTTTAGGAATAAAATCATGAATTAAGCTACTGCATTTGGTTTTCAATCGCATATGCTGAACGTGCTCCACCCAATCAGCAATAAAATGATACAAAGAACATTTATGTTTGTCCAACTTCAGATAGGATTTAAAATTCTGAGTGGCTGGGTTTCAGATAGGATTTAAAATTCTGAGTGGCTGGGTTACTAATTGTTTCAATCAGTAACGCAAGTGCTCCTCCTTGAGGCACCCGAAGATGGGGGGGGGCAGACATGGTTGCACACACAGGCACTTGATTCCGGGGTCAACTAATGTGTAGTTGACCCCGGAATCAAGTGCCTGTGGTTGCACAGTTGAATTGTGGAAGGCATAAATAAGTTTTGAGAAAGTGTTGTTCAACATAAAGGAGGTCGAGTAGTATTCGATCATCGTGTGGTGTAGCTATCAGTTTTAGCAACAAGAGGTTGAATTATATCTTTAAGTAAAATCTGAAGCAAAACCTTGGCTAATTTTTAAACGACCGAATTTATGCTTACATTTATAATGTCAATGATTCATCCAATCCACTGTGATCATTCCATATGTGAAAATTGTAAAAAGAAATGAGCAAACGTAGCTTACCTCTTTCTCAGCAAAGAACCAGTCCTTCATAATCCTTGAATCTTCTAATATGCGTCCCTATAAACTCACGTCGATGTACTCTGTTTTGTGCTGAACATTAACATCAGTACCGACATGGACATCACTTTATGTTGATAATGGTTTCTTTTTGTTAAACTCTTACGGTCATATAAATATGTAAGAGCAAACACGTTGCAGGAGAATATTAAATAGCTTTCTTCCTAAACAGCGTGGTCCTTGCTAAGTACACATGGCCCGCGCGCAAATTTCTGTCTGTTGGGATTTAAAGCATTATTCTAAATGTACACTGTAGGTCAGAAAGCAGCATCTGTCGAGTTCATTTGAGGCACCAAAGAGGGTCAATCATTAGTAAACATTTTGTTTTACGCACAGGGGCTCCTATCACTGATTATAATATAAATGTCAGTCATACATGTAGTATAAAAATAATACTTTTATTATTTTATACTAATGTATAACTGACATTTAAATTGTGAACAACGATATGAGCCCCTGTGGTTTTACACTCCTTTGTACATATTTACTCACGTATTTCTTAATGTTGTATTTTATATATCAAATAAATGGTATTTTTATTATCAGATGTTTCGTAAAAACCGAGCAATAAGTGAATTCATATCATTGATAAGTTAATTAATATAGCCGTAGTTAATTTTAATGTTTTTACAGTAGCTTGGGCTGAGCCATGCCTCATAGGACACTCTAATGATTCTAACAAGCCAATTCTTCCACCGTGTACTTTTATAACCTTGGTCACAGACAAGTTAATGGAAATGTCAGTGATTTGTCTTGTGATAATTTCTGTAGCAAATTTCTTTTATAAACTTTTAAATGACACAATCAGAACATTTAAAAGGCTGCAAATAAACAAGATTTTCCATTGCCAAGAATATAAATGTGCAAAAGAGTACTAAACAGCTACGCGATCAAACACGACAGGATTAAGCAGTTTCTTATGGATTTATTAAATTTTGTGTACAGTACATATTGTTCAGTGGAAATAATAATTTAGTTTTAGCAATAATGAATCTACTGACAGCTAAAAGAACATCTGGATTCGCATTTCCATACAATAAAGTCACCGAAAAAAAAAAAGACTAACGGAGCACATTGTTACCCGTAATAAGCCAAATTACACAATTCAGTCAGTATAAGATTTTATTGACTCTTGTGCGAATGTTAGGCATGGAACAAAACGACGTAGTATATGTAGTTCTCCATATCTTCTGGAAAAGGACTTGAGAGTTTATTAAGCCGAAAGGACTGAGCATCAGTGTCTATTTTTTCCAGATATGTGGCTATGTATTTGTTTTACAATTTTATAGTGGAGTTTGAGAAGTTTGATAATTCTGAATAAATGGGTTGCATCATATGTTTATTTTGTGTAGCATTCATTTTGGGGCAAAAGGTTTATTTCCTTTTTAATATTTGCAAACTGCATATTTTTGGGAGAGAAACATTTCACCTTTTTATGGATTACTTAATTAAGCATCAGCCTCGAACAGTTGTGCAAGGCATTCACTCTTTTCTTTGATAGCTGTTATAAGTTTAATGGGTAGTCTGGTTATACAAGACCTTAATGCTGAATTGTTTTGTTTTGTGAACAGTGAAAAGAACATTAATATGTTCAAATACAAGGAGACTGTTGGGTCAAAATAAGATTAAAACTCACTGTGAGAAAATAAATTGACAGATGTTTTAAAATTTAAAAAAAACCCACAAAAAACAACAAAGCAACAGCAAGTGCAAAATAGAAATCATGTCTATATGACAGTAATCAGGATGCTCGACATTCAACATTTGCACAAAATATTTAAGTCCAAACTGCTCATGTGATAACTCACATGAGAAAATCCAACTCTGAATAAATCTGAAATAAGTGTTTAATCAGAATCAAAGTCCAAGTTTCTCACGTGATAACTCACGTGAAAAATTAGAACTCTGCCTTATTTTCAAACATGGTTATATGTAAAGGAAAAGAATGTTTTCTAAGTTCTACTTTCTCATGTGAAAATGTAAATTCTCAAGTGAGCAAAGTCTGCACATGTGAAAATCAGGTTAGTTTTTCCTTGGCTCACAAGATCTAACAAACTGCACACATGAGCTTGGGAAATCTACTCAATTTGCATACATTTCTAACAAGGTTCTCATGTGCAGCTTATGAGCAGCTCATGTGAATTGGTGAGATTTTTCTGTATGGGAGTACTTTATTAAGCTTGATAACATTTTTGGGAAATCTGACCTCAAGTCCAAGTCACATCTTGCACACAGTGTGGATAAAACTGACCTTCGACCTGCCCATAGACAACTTGATGTAATTTCCAGCAAATGAAGCAAATTCAAGGCTGTCACATATCCAGTTAGACTATAGCATGTGTCAATACTGCAGGTATAAGCCAGGCCACCCTTTTTGTAATGAAAGGAGAATGAAACGATGAGGAGTTGTTACAGAGAGAACTACCAAGGACAGGTGTGGCTATGTTAGACTCAGGATGGTCCAACTGCTCTATATTTAAACAATTACTAAAGGAACAATTTACTGAATGTGTTCAAGCAGGCATGAATTAAGATGATGAAATCTTACTTATGGACATAGTACATCTCATGTACACATGCCCCTGTATGCCATCCAATGGGTCCAAGAACACAAAATTACCTTCTTTGTGCTGCCTCCTCATACATCCCATGTATCACACTGCAGCCACTTGATGTTGGATGTTTTTATCCCTATGCTGCAATACCAATTTTGTGAAGTAGTATGCAAATTAGCTTGTACCAGATCCATGAGGTCTAAAAGGTCCAAACTTTTGGATAATAATAATAAATCCAAACATAAGAGTCTCATTCATTTCATCGGACACGTCAATGGAAGCTTATAGTAAACACAGTGTATGCACCCCAGCCCCCAATTCACACATGCATTTTTCATGTCTGAAGGTCATTTTTGACACACAAGGATGCCCAAAGTACATATGCAAACCTTTTCTCAATGGGATACTTTTGAAAAGCATTGTCTACCATACATCTTCATCCAGTTTAAAATAGTTTCCATCCAGACCATTTTTGAGATACCAGTAATCTACTTGTCTTGAACCCAATATGTCTACTGTTATGAGTGGCTAGCGCAGCTTCCTAGCCAATTATTGGTATTTCACTGTCAAGATATTGAGAAGTAACTATGGGAGGTGTACATGCCTCACATCATCTGCTAGAACAACAGAAGCCCGAAACATCTAATTCACAAATATATCCAGATCTTTAATTATTAAACAATACTAGTTAAAAAAGTAACATGATACTCTGTTGTTAAGAAATTTGATACTTGCCAAGTTATTAAACTATCCACTGCTTCCTAAGTTCAAATTGTAGAAAATGTAGGACTTAAAAGTCTTCCAAACTGCAGGAGTGCCAGTATTAGACCAGAGGAAGGATAACCTTTCCAAAACTAGTGTTGCATTTAGATACTTAAATACTGGTACGGAGTTTGCTGGAAAATGCATTTGAATTGGATAGTGAACTGTTGCAAAACTGTCAGATCCAGACAGTTTGGTACATGGATGGAAGGGGTCTCGCACAATTCTTCCTTGATATCAGTCAGACTTCTTTGATTAATTTTATTATCTATGATTGTGTCAGAATATATTGTTCTACTTTAGATTATTTTCCGATACTATTTTTAACTGGCCAAACCTATCCCATAGCTGCATCCAGTACGGTCATGCGCATTTGACGTAGGGCAACTCAGTGACCTACACTTCTTACTTGAATAGAACATTTGTCATTATAGATCGCCGCAGATAGTAGTAAACAGTAATATGCCAGCCCACACGTATTTGAGTTGAACTGTACGTTTTCATCAAGTATTTTTAACAATAAATGAGTATCTATTCCTTTATGTTACTGCATCGTGACTCTCATCTTAACTCTGCCCCCCCCCCCACCATTGACTGCATGGTAACAAATAATCCGAAAATAAACAAGTTAACTTGTCTAACTAGCAGCAAACAATGAACACCAAAGGCGGCACATTACATATTAAGCAATCAGATTCCTCAAAGATCTGCCATTTAGTTAATAAATTAAATGGGAATGAATGTGAATCCCAAAAATGCTCATGATACATTGGATTGGCTAAGGAATTTACTCTCTCTCTCTCTCTCTCTCTCTCTCTCTCTCTCTCTCTCTCGTTTGCTATATCCTTGAACAAATATGGATAATAATGATGAGATAACTCATCCTGTGATACATTTGCAATGGCCAGTTGCTACAGTACTATCAGCTATGTGTAACTCGTGTGGCTCCTCGGATTGGGATTTGGATCTGATCACGTTGGCATTGATGATGCTGTGTTCAACTGTATGCATCCATCCACTATGAAATTAATTATATGCAACAAAGAGATTTGTAAGTCCTCGTGTTTTCACGAGTATATAGTCTTGAAGAGTCATCTAAATACACGTAGATTTGTACAAATTGTAATTCTGGTCACATAGGAAATCATCCACCCATCCCTTTCCTTTCAGAAATAGGTCGTCCAACTTTGTAAGTCCTATCCAGTACCGCGGACAGGGTAGGACAAATTCCGGGGGACCACAACGGTCAGGGGTCCACCATTGTTTCAATTTGTGATTCACTGGGGCCTACTGGATAATTTTTCCTAGGGCCTACAAATCCTGTCCACTGCCCTGATCCTCTCTGATGCTTTTTGTGCTCATATCTACTTATATATAGTACCAGCCAGGGTTCTCAATAGAACTGAACGATGGGTTTTGGCACATGGAATTTAAATGTGACCCAATTATGATGCATAGAGATTCAAACCTGTGCATTTTTATAATGCACATCAATTTGTGCTGGAACGTCATTCTTAATTACCTTTGATTCACCTCTGGGATAATTTCCTACTGGGCACACATTATCCTTAACAAATTTACTCTATGTGTCAGTGTTGACATTAGCTAAACAGCTGTTTACACCCCTATCAGCCAATAATATCACACTACAGTAAAATCATTATGACAAACTGGGCAAGGTTAACAGGTAGCTGATGTCGTGCTTAGGTGTGCATAACTGAATCAAGGTTAGGTTGTTTTGAGATTATTTTTGATGTTTGCAATAGTTAGAGAAAGTGAGAATTGATTATGATTTGACCGGATTAAGTCCTGATCAGATATTGGATTTAGTTTGATTACCCATCATAATAAAATCAGTTAGAGAAAGTTGTGGAAAATATGGTAGCTCATGAAGCCAGTTGTCAAAGTGGACAAACTTTGATTCTGTTTAATTGGTGAAATGTTAACAAATGTGGGTGTTTTAATTAATGTATATACTAATTCAGTATGAATTTACTAGACATTACACTCGGTTGTTATTTTTGTGTAAACTGGAAATACATATACTCAGATTGAATAGCGAGATGGGATAATTTTGTTATATTCAATATATTTGTGAACTGTTAAATCACACTCCATCATTGGCAGGTGTTTTTGCGTGTGGAGCCAGTTCATATGCTAAATATATGTAACACTCAGATCTTTGACTAGAAAGTGAGAAAAATAAATGATTTTGCTTTCCTAGTATATTGTATCCACATACTTTTAGCTTTATTTTCTTCTTACACACACACAAACACACACACACACACACACACACATATATATATATACATATATATATATATATATATATATATATATATATATATATATATGAGGCTTACATAGCAAAACAAATTCCAAATTACGGTAGCAGCATATTGTTGTCAAAAAAATGCTTGTGTACCAGTAATGTAAATAATAAAAATAAATATTTTTACATAGTATCACTTTTAAATTTTCTTTTTTTAGTGATAATTAGGGGGCCTTTTACTGAATGGAGTGTGTACAAATGGCTGTGATCTTAATTCCTTCTCAATTGCTAGAGCAGTACAGGGGTTACTGAGACTTTTCATAATACTCCATATTTGCTGTACAGGAAGCACAGCCATAAATATCAAAATGTATAGACCTATCAAGTAGACATTTCTTCCATATTTACCTTCCCCTGTCTGTTATATGTAACTTAATGTGACTGCGATTAAGGTACTGATTACAGTTACTGATTCTATATATGCCTGACGTGAGAAATAAAATGGACATGCTGCATTCACTTTCATATTTCTTTATTACTATAAATCAACTTTATTTTCGCATAAATCTTTAAATATAATTCTCAAATACTGCAGAAAACAGTTATATCAGAATGTTAGTAAAAGCAAGCAGTATTGCTCAAGAAAACTGAGTAATTACAGTCAATATAATTTAAGGGGAGCGAGAAGTTGAAAGAAGTTCTAAAATTTTAACTTACAGAGGAATTCTGAAAGTTCAAAAATTATATATCAAAGAAAAAGAGACTGAATGCCTTTTAATAGGAGAATTGTCCATTGGATGGTTTGATTATTTACCTTTCTGATATTTAATCACAAACTAGAAGAAAATCTGATTTTATATATATATATATATATATATATATATATATATATATATATATATATATATACATGTATATATATATCACATAAAAATAACATGGCATTTAACATGGTATAAATCAACTTGATATACCAATACTATTGGTATATCAAATTGTGATCCACCCATGGTGCAATAATACACATATATAAACATTCTGTGTGCTGTCAATTCTAGGCCTTTAGATCAATGATGAATATCCACTCATTAATCATTAGCAACATATGAAAATAATGATAAAATGTATTAATAATTCTCGTGTTCTAAATGAATTTAACATAGTATGCAATTTCATCACAATCATTTCTGCTTTCCATTCCTCCCTCCCCTCTGATGCATAAGGGATAAAATATGCAGAAATCTGGAGTGAGAGAGAAAAATAATTTGGGCTGGGTAAAAGCCTTGAAACTGAATTTACACCAGGTAACCTAAAAGACTATAGCTCATCGTAATGGTATGTGTACACTTTTCTTGGGATTTATCTACAATGTTTATATAATGAAAGATACATAGTTGCAATAGCCTGTCAACACTAACTGGTAAATTTGTTTGTTATGAGGAACACATACTGTAATGTATTTAATGTCTTCTTGTTGTTTCTTCAACCTATTAAAACATTCATTATTAATTAAATATGAAAATGTCCAAAGGCCACCCCCCGTCTCACTGAACCATCGTAGCAAGATACGGGTGAAAATCCATGAAAAGATGAGCTATTAGTATTTTGCTTGTGTTGTATGATGATGTTTATGGTCACTGGACCTATGAATGATGGTAGAAGTTAAGTTGCACTGAAAAAAAGGAAAAGGAAAAGAGAGAGAGAGAGAGAAAACAATTTTATCATTGGTAGTAATGCAAAGCAGAATAATGACTTAGATCAACTATAAACACATTAAAATGTTTTAAATACCTCTTGTTGGCTCATCATTTCACTCAATTTCTAAACCAAACTACCAGTAATTTCCATGCGTTGGTATATGAATGGCTGAGCATTCGCTGTGTTCAAGAGCTAATGATGTGTTTGTAGTGTTCTACTTTCTTCATTGAAACATCACTCATGTTTAAATCAAAAGTGTGTCTTATGTTGATTTAATTAATGTGAATGAAAATAGAAACTCAAAAAAGAAAACAATCAACTTATCAATTTGCAAAGGTGATTGTGAATAGCCACAAAAGGCATACAACTATATTTTGTAGCGTACACATCTGGCAGGGTTGTGAGTTCATTCGCTCGGTAAATACACAGTTGCCTGTTGTCAGTCTTAACGCCATTCAAAGGGCAATTATATGTGTTTGTATGTGATATAAATAAAAGATATGTATAGTATGTACGCTGTATCAGTGCTATACCACTTGTTGTAAAAAGTTTTAATTAAAAGGAAACTCGGTAAGCCTCGTTTCCTTTTAATGAAACATTTATACATGTACATTATATATATATATATATATATATATATATATATATATATATATATATATATATATATATAGTGATATTGCTAGAAGTGGGCTAATGCCACAGAGTGCGAAGTGAAAGGGGTGCCAGATGAAGCTTTTCTATAACTGAAATTTGCTTGGTATTTCACCTCACCTTAGTGTAAGTGGGGTAATTCTTGACAAAACTTGGAGTGGAGGAGGGAGGTTGGTAACACAAAAGCTGTTTTCTGTGGCAAAGTAGGGGCTAAAGAACTATGCCCCTGGGTGCTCTGAAAATGTATACAACCCCTGTGTCTGTGTGTGTGTGTGTATATATATATATAGAGAGAGAGAGAGAGAGAGAGAGAGAGAGAGAGAGAGAGAAAGATAGTCAAACCTGGTTATCTCGTTTATGTTGGGGATGTCAAAAAATCGTCGACATAACCGGGTCCCGAGATATCAGGGTTTAGTTGATAAATCTACTGCAGAACAATGATTATGCATCTGAAGTACCAAAAATGAGGAGTTTTGTTTCTAAAAACGAATGACATTTCTAATGCACAATAAAAATAAAAATTTAGTCATGCCTGGTGCAGAAAAAAAAAGAAGATTGGATGTCTTTTAAATGAGATTAAGTAACAAGTCACATTTTTACAACAATAAGTTACTGCAACAATGTCTGTGGTCTAAAGTTGTTTTTATTTCCCTGTGAATAGCCTCATCCCTTTGGTAGCCTCAGCAACACAATGATTTTCTCATGCTATCCAAAATCTAGGCCAACTGAAGTACATGTAAATGTAGGATTATACTTTCTTTTTTTTTTTTTTTTAAAAGTGTTTTCTTTCGCTAGAGTTGACTTGTGACTAGCAGCAAAATTTAGCTGCCCAATATTGTGCGTGAAAATCAAGTATTTTTTTTTTTGATCGTCAAAGGTTCCTTTTCACAAGTATATGCCGGTTTTTACCGATAAAATTTGCTTCTGTACCGACAAACTGTAAAATGTGTTTGAAGTCTATAAAGTTCACTGTCTCAACATCAAATTCTGTATGAAGCCAACTTATTCCATTTATACAGTTGTAGTCCCATATCCCTCCCAACTTTGATCAGTGACCGTCGGAAAGAACAGAGCACCAAAAGGAGAGTCAGCTAATCTGTTTGATGGATTGCAAGACATTGATATTCAAGACAAAAACAATACAAATGAAAGCACTCCTCTTTCTGTTTCAAATTTTAATCTTATCAGTTGCTTTCTGCTTCAACCCAACAACAACAACAACATCATTCCGTTTGTGTTGAAGAATATGTAATTATGGTACTGCAATTGACAATTTCATAAGAAAAATACTGGGCGCTATGGTAGTTTATTTTTACAATACCATTGGTGCTTTTATTTACTCTTGTTCAAAACAAATTAATAACCAGAGGGGGTCAGCTTAGTTTGGAATTTTGCGGGTTTCTATTTATAGATTGTGAGTCATGTGATCTAGCCATACTGCAGTTGAAGGCTTACACTCGTACCAAGCAAATTAGATAATTAACCTGATAATTTTCCGAGTTACAGATAAGATCAAATTCGCGATGCTGTGTGGGACAAACTATATTGTAGTGATGTTGACTTGTGATAATGTCCATTTTGAATGCAGCTTATGTAAAGGCACAGGAGTCTGCAGTTTTATCAATAAAGCACGACAAAATTTCTGACAACATGAAATCACCTTATCGGTATTATAAATTAACACACATTTAATTTATAATACCGATAAGGTGATTTCATGTTGTCAGAAATTTCGTCGTGCTTTATTGATAAAACTGCAGACTCCTGTGGTAAAGGTCAGAAACGCATTCATTCAGTTTCCTTACTCTAAAGTATTGTTTACAAGATAATCTTCTCCACTCTATGCAAGTGATAAACCACGCATTGATGAGATTGGTTGCTTAGCATTTGTACCGGTAAAATTTAGTCTTGTAGCGACTTTTTCTATCATTGCCGGTACAAGATACAGGTAATAGCGGAAATGCTGGATCATTTCTTGTAAAATTCGCTGAGATGGATGTTAAAAGTTGCATTTCGTCAAATTAAGTGGGTCCACATGTTACTTCGGACCGAAACTTATGCCCAACAATCAACATAACGGGGTATTCAACTTAACAGGGCTCGAGATAAAAGGGAAAAAAATAGCATAACAAAGAAGGATTTTTTTGGGACCGGACCAAAACACTCGACATACGCGGGTACTCGAGATAACCGAGGTCAAGATAAGTGGATTTGACTGTTGTTGTTGTTGTAGGGCTTAACGCCATTTTCAGCACATGATAGGCTAAAACATGGTGGCCAGTATTAATAGTGGAGGAAGAAACCAGGAAATCCCCGGAAAGAACCACTGACCAACGAGAAGCTACTGGCAAGCTTTCTCACATATCTACATTCGCTGAATCCGAGACTCGAACCCACGCAGACAGAGGTGAAATGGCAGTGATCCGTAATGGAGAGCGCTTTAGACCACTCGGCCACTCGGGGCCCCGGGTTTGACTATAGTTACACCCACTATTACTGTTCCAGAATATTGTTACAGCATGCATATATACTATATGAAACCTAAGCAGAGTTTGCAAGAAGAAATGCCTAGAAGACCTTAGTTATTTAATGATATGAATATGTGTTGATGTGAAAAACTGGTTCCATAGGTTGTATGTAAATGTAAAGGTGTAAATGTGAGGGATTTGAAAAGTTCTTCAAAAGAAAGCACATTAAATACACTTGTTACTTCTGTAAGAAACAAGAAGTGTGAATACAGTGATTGAGGCTAAATTAAATTCATCCATTAATCTAGATATGCTTTTCTAAAAACCATTCCAAACATTTGATGCAGATAAGTTGCGAATCAGTTTTTTTTCATTAACAAAGAAAGTAATATCTAGTTCAAATTAGCAACAAGTATTGTGAATCTAACTAATATTAGCCCAGCTTACACTTGCAACTTTTCATTCCAGAAGGAGAAAAAGTAGGGCTATATGCCCCTGCCTTATCAAAAAGTGGGACTACTGTTACTGTTTTGTTAAAAAATTGAAACACCTAATTATTACAGTCTCTTGCATCATGTACAGTATTTATTCATATCTGCAATAAATATTCACATTCATAGTATTACATGCTTTGAATCTGTCACTGTAGAGGTGGCTACTGCACATTTTTCTACTGTTTCCTTGTCTGCCAAACTAACCATGTCCACTGTTCAGGTCACTGTTATTTTAGTTGACAAGGAAATTGTAGCAAACCATGTTATAGACTATGAGAAGTTAAACTGAATAGTAGTCAATTGATATAAATTGACCTATTCAATACATTTCTCTTCCATCATTTGTAAGAATGATGAAAATAATTTGGGGATCACAATGTTTCTCAGGTGATGGTTACTTCAAGCCAGTTCCAGAATCCAAGTGCCCTATTGAACGACCTTTGACCTCACAAGTGTGCAGTGCCCAGTGCAACCTAGATTGTACAGTGTCAGAGTGGACAGTGTGGAGTGAGTGTAAAGTGACAGACTGTGAACTTTATGTTCGAAGGCGTCGGACAAATGAAGGAACAGGTTTGTATCATTAGGATGAACAGAACAGAAAAAGTCTTACCACATTATGTTAATGTATATTATATTAGTGTTATAAAATCATGTCATAAATATTGTTGACTAAGGATTTCTCTAGCATATAATGTCAATATTTATATACAATTAATAAATTTAAACTGCTAGAAAACTATGAGATTAATATTATAAACAAAGGGATGAAAGAGTTACTGATTTTAGGGTAACAAAACTGTCAAGAACCATTATCTGGAAATCAAGACAAACATATTTTACGGAAGCCATAAACTAAAGCAATGACACCAGAACTGTCTGTAAATATATTGATCAATTGCTTTCTGTAAATAATCCTGGTTTTCCAAATCAGATGAAAAATATCAATAAAATCCTCGATGACACCAAAGACATAGTGGAACATCCAATCAAACAATTCTGGAAGTTAAACATCTCAGTAAGTGACCTAATAATTTCAGGGGTATATCAGGATTGAAAAGATATCTCCACTACATAGAAAAGCTCTTTAGATGAATCTGAGAGAAAATTGTGGAAGAAGTTTTTTTTACTTCAGAAAATATTCCAGGACTTTTAGCACTCTTATTTGCTGATGATGTAGCTAAATGCACAGATACAGCGATAGCATTGCAACAACAGATACACATAATAGAAAGCTTTTGTAAAACAAGTGGAATGGTAGTTAACTTGGATAAGACAAAACTTAGTGTGTTTTGCAAAGGAGAACCTTCAAGAATTATGAAAAGTGATTTTTAAATGGAGCAAAATTTGGTACAGTTTCATTTCACAAATGTATGGGTCTTGTGTTTATATCCAGATTATCCTGGATGTAACTATACTAAATAAATAATAGTAGTTGAGAGTATCAATCAGTTATTGCTATCTCTTATTATTCACAGAAATATTTGTACTTTAGCTGTGTATATATTTTTAAAATATTTGATACTATGGTAAAACTGATATAATATTATTGTTCTAAATTTGGGGACACTCATTCAGAATGTGTTGAAAGTGTTCAAAACTATTTCTGCACACAATATCTATGTTTCTCATGTAAGGTGAATAATAATGTTGCCCTTGGATAATGTGGCAGACTACCATTGTGTGTATGTGCTCTAGGAGTATTCAATTTCGATGTAAATTGCTACATGTGGATAGGAGCTACATAATGCTACAAAATGCTTAAATCATTAGCTGATAAAGGATGTGTTACATGTACATAGGCATCACATATGAGAGATTTATTATTTAGCTATGACTTTGGCTTTCTATGGAAATCTGAAGATGTTGGAAATGCTTGTGTATTTGCAACATCATTATTGCAAAGAGTGAAGGATTGTATTAGTCCAGACTGGCATGATAGGTATTATCAAAATTCTAAAACATTATTAAATGTTGAGAACTATCTTTCCTATATCTTTATACCTGTTTATGCTGATAAAGCCTTGTAAGAGTTATATGTTCTAGTCATTAACTTTGTATAGAGATTAGTAGATATGATGGTGTTACTACTGCATATCTTCTCTGTAATGTTTATTATTATAGTAGTTTGACTTTCATAGAAGATGAATATCATGCATTTTTCATTTGTAAACATTATCAAAATCAAAGAGGTAAATATTTTGACAAATCTTGATATAATAATTGTTCTATAGAAATATTATATGGCTTTATGTCAACACAAAATCTTTTTGTTATTCACAGAGTTACATTATTTATATACCATATGCTGCATCAACAAGAAAATACAATATTTAAACATAATCTGGATATGTGTGCTTCAGGTGACAGATTTTGTCTTTGTATAAATTATATTATTGAATTATGGGCTGGTGGCTGGCCTGGAATACTAATTAAAAATCTTGATTTGAAAAAGTCATTTGGGTTTACAAACTGAAATCAGCTACCACTTGAAAGTAAAGCAAGCTGAGTATCAAACCATACTGAAAGCATGATGCTTCAGTTTCCTTTGCATATTATTTCCATCACCAAATTTAATTACTAAGGCATATAATTTCCATCACCAAATTTAATTACCAAGGCATTTAATTTCCATCACCAAATTTAGTTACCAGGGCATATTATTTCCATCACCAAATTTAATTACCAAGGCATTTAATTTCCATCACCAAATTTAATTACCAAGGCATTTAATTTCCATCACCAAATTTAATTACCAGGGCATATTATTTCCATCACCAAATTTAATTACCAAGGCATTTAATTTCCATCACCAAATTTAATTACTAAGGCATTTAATTTCCATCACCAAATTTAATTACGAAGGCATTTAGATTAGCTAATATGTGACTAAATGAGTTGTACCCCTGAAAGAAAAGCATTATTATTTCTTTATAAGGAATGGGATGGTTAAGTCAGTACAATGTTAGACCCAAAGATTGTGAGTCATTGAGTTCAAACCTCAGTGTTGACATGCTGTTTTGAGTGCTGTTGAGCATGATACTTTGTACCAGCTCAGGTTGTTAGAACTGATGTTTATGGCAAAAATATTTCAAAACTACAAAGAAAATGCCAGATTAAATAAAAAGGTTATTATTATTATTATTATTATAGTTATGTTCAAAATGATTTCTTATTGGGTTCTCTGTATGAAGATGTATCAATTCCTTATTATGTGCACACTTAAGCGTAGCCACTGTTGTGCGACAGTGTAAATTTAAATCATCATTGGACATGACCATACATGGATTTTAACATATAATTTGATTTTTTGAGTTGTTCAGAGGTAGGTTTTTTGGATGTTATTTCACTGATCTTTCAGGACAACGACATCGTACTCGAGAAGTCCTGACACCATCAGAAGTTCATGGTGAGCCCTGCCCCCATTTAAGTGAGACACAGACATGTGACCCCCAACCCTGTTATCAGTGGAATGTGACTGTTGCTTCCTGTGTATTGCTCAATCCCAACAGTCCACATCAGTGTGGTCTAGGTCAAGCCTACAGAACTATTGCCTGCATCAACAAGTTTAATGTATGTATATCTCATTCAGATCAGGGTAATAATAGGAACATTATATGCATATGTTCTTTCTGATAGAGCTATGCAGTTTAATTAAATTAATAACCATAATGTAACATCTGAAATGTAAGTCTCTGATATATCGGAGTATTTTATTTTCTGTAAGCACTATATCTAAACTCTGCAAGTCCTAATTATGAAGTCTAAACTCTGCAAGTCCTAATTATAACGTCTAAACTCTGCAAGTCCTAATTATATAACTCTAAACTCTTGCTAATGACCAGCATTGAGTGTGCAGATAAGAAAGTTTAAATATAATTGTATCTTAACCAGACCAAAACCATCATCCTGAAACAGATGGTTATTGTGACCTTGTTTTTATGTACTTTGGCAGTATTTGGTCAGTGTGACTCTTGATGTGCATTTATTATTGCATCACTAATAAGAAGGCATATCACAGCTATCTGCTCCACATTGTTACATAAAACAAGACAACCATTTGTAATAATTACAGTAAGCCTTAAATTCTATCTAGAAAATGTTAAATACTGTTAATAATCTGAATAAAGGCAAAGCACTATTTTAAAAATATGTTCACATCGTACTGGGTATTATCTAATCTGTTCACATCTTACTGGGTACTATCTAATCTGTTCACATCGTACTGGGTACTATCTAATCTGTTCACATCATACTGGGTACTATCTAATCTGTTCACATTGTACTGGGTACTATCTAATCTGTTCACATGATACCGGGTACTATCGAATCTGTTCACATCTTACTGGGTACTATCTAATCTGTTCACATCGTACTGGGTACTATCTAATCTGTTCACATGATACTGGGTACTATCTAATCTGTTCACATGATACTGGGTACTATCTAATCTGTTCACATGATACTGGGT
>JAECUM010013638.1:0-29233 GCA_016617855.1 Megalonaias nervosa
CTGTTCGTATAATCTTTATACCACGGCGTAAGGGTATGTCTTTAATGTCTCTACCTCTCAAAAATAGGTCCGTTTATTGTGCGTAGACGTACAATAACATAACAAAATGATATAATTTAGCTTATAACTCATTTCTATGAAACACCGTGAAACTTTTGTTATTATTATTTTGTTATACATATATACATATAATTGTACCTCTTCTGAGTGAATCTCTAAGTCTTTTCCTTATCGATGTTTTATTACTTTGCATATGTATGTCTCAAGTCCATTTTAATTTTCTTCTCAAATGCTTCAATAAGAACAAATCATCTACGTTACCAACATTTTTGCATGCAAATGAAAATACTTTCGCATAGATCACTGTCGTGTATTAGTTTCGTTTCTTTGATCATGACCATTTTTGAATTGATATATAAAGCAAATACATTTATAATTTGCTTTAAACTTTAAACCACTTGTACCTTTAGTTTTTATTTGCCGTTATTTTTGTATTTAGAACGTGTTGCAACTATTTGTTGATTTGATATATTATATTTTAAATTTTTTTAAATATTTGTGCCTTTTAACACCTTCCACTATCCCTACCTCATTGGTTATTTTTTTGCATGACTGTGTTTTGATCTCTCTTTCTTTACGGCATCCCTTGCACCAGAATTTGAGTCACGAACATTAAATGTCAGTATCCGTCATAAGAAACATACTTATTTCTACATTCGTCACTTATTGTATCCGAATGTTTAATTATGACATCCGATGCGCTTAGTTTTTTTCGTTACGATTGTAAAAGACTTATGGAAGAAAACATTTTTATTGTATCCCGTTCAAAATTTACCTGTTTCCCAATTTGGTGATTTCACTAAAGCAGATTCACCGTCGTTTAATTTGTGTGCAAAATAGAAGTCAGCTTTTGGATTAATGCCATGGTTTCTCCTCAGCTTTAAGGACAGGGTTTCTGAACTGCGGCTCAGATGAAATGCCAACTCATTAGGGAGGTTAGTATCACTGTGCGTACGCTTGTCGATCTGGGATGTAGTAATTACTTTCTTAAGCCAAACAGTTTGCAACGTTGTGGGTGCTGATAAAACGGAGATAAGAAAATGTTTTCGAAAATACTGTTACCAGATCAACTAGGTTTGGAAACGATTTATATAAATCAGTAATGACAGCAAATCATAAGGGCATTAAAGATGTACACTTTTTCAGGTCAAATAAATTAAATTTTAATCTACATTTTTTGGAACCCCATGCCCATAATGGTGCTAAACTCGAGCGAAATGCTGATGCAAACATAAATGGGCAACTAACAATCCAACAAAATTCATAACAGATTATCGTCAATGTGGAGTTAAAAGTGGTGTCACCACTGTGGCAATATCGGTTTTCTGCTCCATATGAATAGCGTATATCTACGTTTTTTGAGTAGAAACATGGAAGTAGTTCATGAGTGACCACTAGGCATTGAATAACTATATAATATTTTTTTTTCTTCACAATAGTTATATTTCCGTAAAGCTACTCACAAAAGAGCAACTTTCCTTTTATCATATATTCTTTCAAAATCAAAAGGCGTTGTTTTCATGGATGTTGTCCATTCTGTTAACAACTACATTATTATACATATAAAAATAAGTTGCGTGATTTAAAAAGGAAGCACCGACGTTTTATAAAATATATCTTCTATACATAATGCTTCACATTGCTTACCTTTTCCAAAAATGGTTGCTTTCGTACAAACATGAATATATTTGTATTTTCAGCACCTGTCATATACGGATTGATGCTGTTTGTGTTGGATAAAAAATCAAAACAGAGCTGCTTTATCTAACACACTTTAGAGTGTATAATTCTTAAACAGAAAGATGACACTGATTATGAGTTAACTGGTCAGTTTCTCTTTCTTAATTATGTTCATTTCTACAGTCACACGTAAATTGATATGTGACGTGGGCAACCTGGCTGTCTACCTCTGTAGAAGTCGTAGCATCCACCTTTCGTTGTCAAATATTTTCGATTTAAAATCTACACTTCTTAACGCCTGATTTATCTATGATTTTTAAACACGATTATATTGAATACTAGAATATTTATATAAAATATAGTTTTGCTACTTTTAATGAATCGTTTCGTTTCTGAAACATATGTACCATTAGAGTATTACAGGCGTTGAACCCAGCATTAGTGACACTTATGAACAAATCAGGTGGGGTCCGTCACTGAGAGTGTTCATGATTCATGTAGATATGTAACTATAAAAAGGTGATATTTAACATCAAAACTGTGCTGTTTGAGATTCTTTTTTAGGCGATTATTGATTTCACGTCATTTGTTAACTCTATTTTTAATAACATAGTTAGCGTATGCAAGTAATAAAGTAAGATGATGATCCTCAGCCAAAAGAGGATTCTAGACCAGAGACCCCACCCCCCTCCCAAATTTGGAGAGAGGGGAAAGAGACCAGAAGGCTATCTTTTCCGACAAATGTTTTATTCTAGCATAAATCAATTGTAACAAAATATTTTGCCGAAGAAAGAATATCCTAGTTTAGAATATAACCTACTATAACTTACTTAAATAAATTTTTAATTAGACATATAAATTACTATAAGTATAATGGAAGTAAATAGATTTGATGAAGTAATGTATATGCTAACAGTTTGTATTAAAACTGATGAAATTACCAATGATGACATCGACGAGTTTATGGAGTATCTTAACAATATTTTCTATGTTATTGCAATGGAACCAATTTGCTATGAAACACCATATTACATTAACAATTCCCTGCGTATATTTTAATTGCAGGGCGAAATTGTTAAAAGAGGTTTAGCTTTATTTTACTACAGAGAAACTGGAATTAATCGACCGGCTGATATGCAGCTTATGAGAGATGTTGTAGATATTATTAATAAGAATCCGGAATTTCAAATTACTTTAGGTGAAATAAAAGTTATGATTTTATCGAAGTGTTTAGGTATTGAATACCAATATATTGTATGATAATCTTTTTCATACCTGCTGACTCTCATTGGTAGGATATCTGTTAACATACTGTCAATAATACGAAACCCGCGTATTAAATTGTCCATATGATATTTTTTTACACTTCGCAAATAAGATCGTATCTAATCAGATATTTTTTTTTTTTTTTAATATTTTTTTTATAAGTGATGCTTGCTGTTTTACAAGCATTTGTTTTTGTCTCAAGTCTGGATTCAATCTTTTTTCAATTTTACAATCTGTTGAAAGAGAGACACCTACACCAGATATTATTAACAGAAACGGATTTAATGACGCCCGACTTGAAATTATACAAGAACTGGTCATTAACAATGACAAATATGATATTGGTCAAAGTATTCTACTGTAGTATTTATTATAAAAATTTACACACCAGAAGTTCTTATGATAAAAATTATAATATTGCATTAGTGCCTCAACTTCTTATTTTGGAATATCTTCTGAAATATGATTGAAATCGACATTCTGTTTTTTCATTACACAATTTTTACACAAAAACAAAACTTCTGATGCCAACAATCGAATCAAAAAACTTACGAAATTTATTATTATTAGGATAATCTATAAAAGTTCTGTACGTGTCATAAACATCTGACGAAGTATCATCATATCAGTTATCTGTAGGTACCTCGTTTTTCTTTAACCAAGTATATGAATCAAAGTTATCTCCTACTTCACGTTCGTAAAAATCCGTTTCATTCACCAAATTACTCTAATCTTGTTCTGTTTCATCAATATACCCTAATACCAGGCTTATTTGATCTAGCGTGAAGTTTTTGAGAACAAGATGGTGTCTGATAATTGCATATTCGACTACTAAATTTGATAGCATTAATTTTTTAAGTGAGTATAGTCCAAGAATGTAAAAACTATCAATGTATGTCATTATAGTATTTTCTTTACTAAATAATTGTTCATATGGTTCTGTAAATATTTTTTCAATTTCATTATAATAATTTCTTAATGACAATTGTCTAAAGCGTTGGATTGATGGAACGGGATATTGTCTTCTTCACCTATGTCTTAATATGATTTAGGCTTTGGTGTCCAACTTATTTGATCGACTTTATTAAAAAAATTCTCGCTCAAGATCACTTACATCAATTATTTTATCGTCAAAAGTTTTGATTATCTTTAGAGACCTGTCAACAATAATCTGATCAAATTTTGGGTCTATTTTACGTGTCATTGGTAAAATTGCGTTTAGGTATGGTTTTATAATTAACTCCGCATTCTCAGTCATAGTAACGATTTGAATTAGGGTTTCTTTGTCGTAGTAGTACATACCGAGATATCTAAAAAAAATTCGTTTTAAAATACTATTATATAACTTCTTATTTCTTATTATTCCTATTATACTAGATTCCTCTAGTTTGTCGAGACTATCATGGCTATCGTTTACCTTTTCTTTTTCCTCTATTATTTCACCATATGCTCTTGCTTTAATTGAGTCCGATTGTATTATCAAATTTAGATTGTCCTTATCAAACTCAAGCAATATTGTTTTCAGCAGGATTTCAGCTTGTTTTTGTTCTTCCAGATAATCATCAGGATGACAGTATCTACTTAGAATATCAAAGTGTTCTCTTGCTTTTTTATTTGTGGTCCTCTCATATGCATAACACGAAGAAAATTTCTTTCTTCTTCTGACATTGGAGAGTTTATCATTGGAATTGTAAAATTTTTCTGGTTTTTACTACACGTGCCGCTAGTGATTCCCCACCATTTATAATGTTGTTAAAAATATGATCATACAATTCTCTCGCAACAGTTATAATTGGTGGTTCTGACATTATTTTATAGCGTTAGATTACATTTGATCATCGAGTGCATATATTTGAAATGCTGTCAGTCCTGGAAACAGATGTTCAGCAGCGACAACATAAAATAGAAAATACAAGTCCTTGTTAACAGTTTTTTCTTTTCTGTCGGAATTGTAAAATATTGTGTTGTTGTAATATACGTGTTATTTGTGTTATATAATGTTGTTCAGTTGATACCATCATTTGATCCATCAAACCGCCAATTATAAATTCGACCAACACTAGGGTTTAATCGACCTCGCAAATGAAATTGCCAAAAAGCAACTACAGTAGGACATTTAATTTTAATCCAAAAGTTTTCAACTTCTCCTTTTGTCGTCCACTTGTGTCTATCAGAGAAAGCGTAATAAAGATAGTTTTCAGGATAATATGATGATGCGCTTACCTCAAACCCAACTCGGATGTCCGTTGCCTTAAAAAGTGTTGGATTATACCCAACATTGTTTTTGGTTAGTTTTACACCACTAGACAGACTGTCAACATACACTTTATTTGTCAGATCATTAGGGTTCACTGGAATATATGTCGTAGTTATCTTATTATTTCTCATGTTTATGCTGCCTGTCATTGGTCCACTGGATGGTCTTAAATACGGAACAAGTGCACTTTTTAACTGAGCATAACTAATATCATCAGTTTCATTAGCTGGTGGCGAGGTTGTCGGAAATCCAGTTATTTTTTAGTTATTGCTCATTATCAGGTTACCTGTCATTGTGTCGCCGGCTCTGTTAATTTTATTATCGTCAACAGATTTTAGTTGCGCATAACTTACAGCTTGTGTATTATCTACATTTGTTGGCGGATATACAGTTTCTAACCCGATAATTTTTTACTCGACATGCTAATATTACCTATCATTGTGTCGCCGGCTTTGTTAAGTTTATTATCGTCAACTGATTTTAGTTGCGCATAACTTGCATCTTGTGTATTATCAAATTTGCTGGCGGATATACAGTTTCTAACCCAATAATTTTTTATTCTCAACATGTGAATATTTCATGTAACTGTCCCACCGGTTTTATTAAGTTTGTTATTATCCACATAATTCAACTGCAAATAACTTACCGCTTGTGTTTGATTTAAGTTTGCTGGTGGATATCCGGTCTCCAAATTTATTTTTTTTTTCCTGACATATCTAAGTTACCGCTTAAAGTTCCTCCTGTCAGTGACAGTTTATTATTGTCGATGGATTTAAGTTGTGCATAACTAACAGCTTGTGTATTAACATTTATTGGCGGATAATTTGTTTCTAAATCTAGTACTCGTTGATTTGACATAGACGGGTTTGCCTGTCATTATATCGCTGTTTTTTTTTCTTCAGATAGCCCGATAAATCAATATTGCCATTTGTTATTGTACCTACCGCCGACGAATCTCCTAGTGCTGTTCCAAATTTTGTATAAAAGCTCATTACTTATTTATTGTCTAACAATTCTTTTATGTGTAAATTATATAACATACAATTGTATAACAACGATGGCAAAATCGTCGATATTAAACTTTGATACAGAGCGGTTTGTGAAACATAGACTATACAACGAACTTCCAGACTGTCATTATCTTATTGTTGGAAGAACTGGATCGGGAAAAACAAATTTGCTTATGAATTTACTGCTGGGCGACAATTTTAACTACGATCGAGTTTATATTTACACAATTAACCCACAACAAGATAAGTACGAGCTACTTAGCGAATATAATAACAAACTCCGTGATGATCTTGAGGCTCGTGAAGATTTGTTTTATTACAAACAACCAGACGAACTTGTTCCAGTTAATCAACTTAATTCGTCCGAACATAAGATGGTTGTTTTTGATGATATTCCGCTAAACAATGAAGAAATTAATAAAATAAGATCACATCTTTCACTCTCACGTAATAAGAAATGTAACTCTATTAATCTCGCTCAAGGTTTGTATAATGTTGACAGATTTATTAGACGAAATACTGGTTGTTTTATCTTATTTCCCGGACTGGACAATGGTGATGCTAGAAATATTTAAAATGAGCAATGTGGCGACGTAACAAAAGATAAATGTATCGAACTATATCATAAAGCGAAAAAAGACAAATATAACTTTTTCTTATTCGATAAACTTACACATAATCCAGCTAAGATGTTTAGAAGCTGTATTGACAGATACTTACAGTAAGTCTTATCAAACATTTTTTTTTTTTTAAATAGCATATAATTATGGATAAACGAGCAAAGTACAGAAAATATATAGAAGATCTAAAAACAACTTGCAATCGCAAGCAGAATTTAAGCAAAAAGTACAGCAAGCACGACGTGGACAGATAGTTGCCGTAGAAGCTCTTAAACCAGTTACTGAGGCGATACTTGGAAAACAACCTGTGACTAAACCACTATCAGATGAAGAACTTTTAAAAAATTACAAGAAAAAGGTTTCCTCGGACTAGTTATAGAACAGCAAGAAGCAGCTGCTGAAAAAGTTATTAGAAGATCTGATGAAGACCTATTAAGATTGGCTAGAGACCTTACAAAACATATTGTTAATCCTGCTGCTAAACAAGCTGAATTAAAACGGCTGTTAAATAAACCACTCGAATTTAAACTAAGATTAGCAGAAGAAACATCAGTTGAACTGATTGAAAGAAGATTGGGTGATATTGAAGAAAAAATTGAATCAAAAGATAAAGGTGATAGATTGTTGGAGGAGATGCGTAAAGATAGCGAAGAAGAAGAACGTAGAAAACAAAAGCATGGAGAAAGAGCATGGATTAGATGTTCAATACGTGCAAATATTCAAAGATGGTCTAGAAAATATAAATAACGAAATAAAAGATTATGAGTATGATAAGTTTAACGAAAAATACAATTTTAAATGTGTAAAGTAAGAGATATTATCAAAACCGATTACAACGCCGAAGAAATTATTAGAGAGTTAGAAATAATAAAAGAAGAAACATCTCGACGATGTAGTACCAGAAAAAGACGAAACCTACAAAAACAGTATCAGACAATACCGGCATTGGATTATTACCGATCTTTATATTAAAGCTATTCATAATATAAAAAATATAACCGATATTATAGTCATCTCAATAGTAATTTGAATGCTGAGGCAAAAAATCTAGATAAAATGCGTATGAATGGTGATACAATTGTCTCAAAGGACATAACAGTTCCTATTGGCAGACAAACTGAATTAAGTCGGATGGTTGATGATGAAGATGAACTTCATAAAAGGTTAATGACAGCTGAAATAATAGCAGTTGAAGATCTAGAGGAAACAAAAATAAAATGTAACAGACAAAATAACAAATTTAGAATATAATAATGTTATAACAAGAAATGATATTTACAATATTGATAATATTAAAACTTGGTAAAAAGATGAATACGATAATCTTATTAAAAAATTAGATGATATTGAAAATGATGGCAAAACAGCTTATGATAAATTTGATAAGACCTGAAAAGAAGATATTTTTACACTTTTTCAACAAGCTAGGAATGGTTTTATTGCTAGTAATTTGTAATTTTAAAAATACAGCAAAAAAGGAATTAGATCCGGAAAATCAAGTTATAGAAAATTTTATAATGAGTTTGAATCTAATGAGAATATTAGTACGAGTAAAAAAACAGGAACAGGAGAAAAAATATTTGCATCAGTTACTGAAATGATAGGCAGATTAATGTTATTGATATTGGCAAAGGAAGCTGGAAATGTTGGTGTTGAAATAGACAATGACATTATTGATATACTCGATCATTTAAGATCGGAAAATTTAATTAACATTTGACGAGTAAAAAATTTTACATCACGACCTAATCGCACCGATTTAATTATAATAAATAGCAATGTCAACAACATTATTACTAGACTCTAGCACAGCTGCTAAAGATAGCGCAATTTTTTCAGAAAATTATATTCCGCCAATACAACTTGGTACTGAAAAAAAATTATGAGATTTGACTAATTTCCTGTACGTGTTGGCATCCTATGGCTAACGTAAAAGCTGGTGTCAACGATGAAATTACATTTGCAATTTTGACTCCAAGAACTCTATGGAAAACATTTAAAATTCCACAAGGAGCTTATAATGTCACTGATCTAAATAAAACAATAAAAGAGCTAATAACGAAAAATGATGGTGTAACTGACAATTTTGAGCTGACACCAAAGTATTACACGTTACGCGCTAGAATAACATTAAACAATGGTGTAATAGTTAGTTTTATATCGCCAACAAGTATCGCACCACTGATAGCATTTTGCCATAAAAGTTATATTGCTTTTGAACAACAAACTATTACACTTGACGGTTAACTGCCAGTAAATATAACTGACGTAAACACAATATTAATAAATTGCTCTATTGCATCTGGTAAGATACTCAGCCCAGGGTAGTAAAGGACAAACAATATATAGCTTTTAGGCGGACTTTCCACCGGGATCTCTCATGCAAATTAGTCCACGTCAAGTTATTTATTATCCGTTAAACGTTGAAAATCAAATAACAGAAATAAGTATAGAAGTAACAGATCAATATGGACGACAACTGGATTTGAATAATGAAGTTGTTACTTATTATTTACACCTACGTACAATCACTTCGTGATTGTCAATAGCGAGTTATTGTTTGTGATTTTTATACAACCTCAGATATAATGAAACAGAGAATATTTTGGAAATATATTTACTAAAATTTTTGAAAATGCTCCCGGAATCGCAAACAAAGTTGCACCAATTGCACTTGACGCGTCAAAAGCTTTTGCAACTGGAGCTGCATCTGCCGCTGGAACTGCTGTGGGACAAAAAATAGTTGATAAAAGAAAAGGTACACCGTCTACATCTGAGATAAAACAAGTTGTATCAGAAATCGCTCCAACAAAAGAATCTCAACGTGCAATGATAACAACAAAAAAAACTGTTGACACCAAAAGGAGAACAAATTGTACAAAAATTAATATCTAAAAAAACAGCGCCACAATAATAACATTTTATGTAAGCTAATAAATAAAAAATAAAAATGTCTGTTAAAAATTATCTCGATTTAGCAGAACCTAATGACACAGAAAACACAGCAATAGAATTTGAGTATGTTGAATATCTCTACGAAAGTTCTAATGAACCAAATAAGGCTGGCGTCAGAACATTTAATACTAGAGATGTATTTATTTTACCTCACACAGCAATATTGAAATTTCGTGGCCAGATTATGACAGTAACTAATCCACCTGTCGCAATTGCAGCTGAAACAGAAGTAGCTCTTATAAATAATGGCTGGTGTTTATTCAAAAGTGCTAGATATCAGCTACCTAATCAAACTGTCGAATATATTTCAAGTCACCCACAAGTTGCAAGTACACTCTTAAATATTATTTCGTTTTCTGATGATTACGCTAGATCAACTGAAACTAATATGATATGGTTTAAGGATACTGGAGCTGGAGCAGCTGTATCAAATGATTTTTTTTTTTTCAAAAGGTGTTTTAGCACACGGGGCTAATGCTGCTGCAAATTTTCCAATTGTAAGAAATTTTCTTATTGCTGATGATAACAATTTTGGTATAGCAGCACCAGCTGCAGACGCTAATCAACACGCTACAAGAGTTTCACTTACTGCTGTTTGTAATAATATTGCTATAACACCACCAGCTGCAGATGCGGACGGTGTTGCAATGTTAGATTTAGCTAATAAAGCAATTAGCCTAAAATGTCCGCCTTACAATGAGGGTTTTGCTAAGAGAAAGGCACTTGCGAAAGAATCTCACGATTATAACAAAGTATTTCGTGGAGCTAAACATACGCTTATTTTAGATCGAGCAGAACAAAATGATTGTTTATTTCGAACTGGCATAGCTGATGTACAATTTCTCATAAACAAACTTGCGCTGTGGATGCCACGAATAACGCCGTCAATCGCAAAAATGGCAGAATTAAATGATATGCTTCAAAAACATACAGAGTTTATTTTCAGCAACATAAAATATATAAAACATTAGTTCCAAACACTACCGACTACACATGGCGAGTCACAACAACATCACACGAACAACTGCCGAGGCAATTATTTGTTGCATTTCGGCAGTAAGCGCGACGTGGTAACCAACAACAAAATAATATAATATTTGATAATGCTGATGTTAGACGAATATATGCTAGACTCAACTCCAAACAATATCCAGAACGAGCGATAGAATGTAATTTTGCTGATGACGCTAATAAAAATATTATTAGACCTTACGTGTACCTGCTCGACTCAGTGCAAAAATATGAAGATGCTGGAGACGGATCTCATGTATCAGCAGAGGAATTTCATACACTTTACCCAATATTTTATTTTGATGTTAGTAAACATAGCGAGAGAGCTGTCGACTCAACAGCTGATATTGAAATTACTTGGATACTCGGAGCACTTCCAGCAGCGCAGTTGTACGTATATGCTCTAGTAATAAGTGATAGATTTGTTAAAATTGACTCTGTCGGAGGTAAATGTCATTACAAGTTTGAAAAAAACTTGGAGTTTGAGTTTCATCTGTAATATGTATATATTGACAAAATATATTGTAAAAGAAATATATTTAACTGGTGATAAAGTTAAAAAAACAAAAAATTAGCAGCTGCTGTTGCAAAGCAGAGGCATTTATCATTAAAATTAAAACCCAATACCGAAGGTGTTTCCAAAGGTACTTTAACAATATTAATGTTAACCAAAAAAACAAGTAAATAAATACGATCGCAATAAAAGCCTTTTGTTTTAAATTTAAGTGCCACACAAATAACAGCAATGTCAAAACAGGGTGGTTTCTTCGGTCCGGCACAATCTGTAATGGCCAGAACGTTAATACCTAAAATTATGCCAGTACTTGGTACACTAGGATTAGCAGCAGCGTCTGGTGCAGTCTCTAGCGCAACGAAAAAGGCTGTCTCAGGCGATGGTATAAAAAAATGTTTTGTCTAAAGATAAATATAATGCCTAAACGAAAAACGGCAAAAAGAAAGACAAGAACGAAAAATGACACGACCGTGGCGAGAAACCAACAAAGGTGGATTTATAGGACCGTTGCTGGCGGGAGTAGCGGGAAGTCTATTGCCAAATCTGTTAGGAATAGGCCAAGGACGAACATTACCAGGATCAAGGAGGTGAAACCTTCCACGGCCGCGTTAAGTGACTTTGATATACTTAAAAAGCTAAAAAAATGTTAAAACAAATTCCGTGGAATTTATTCTGAAGATGAACTCGATGATGCAATTGATGGTGGCTCGTGTGCGATAAATATACAAGATTTCAATGACGAATCTGGCACACATTGGGTAGCTGTTTGTAATGATAATTATGTTGACTCATTTAGACTTCCACCAAGTGACGCAATAAAAAATATATAAACAAAAAATATAAAATAATAAATGATTCGTCTAATCAAATTCAGCCTGTTGGAACTTCTGTTTGTGGATATTATTGTATAATGTCCATTAAACAGATGAATACAAATCAAGGTTTTTTAAAGTTTATTTTGCAATTTGATAAACGACCATCTGCTAATAATGAAGAGATTGCAATTAATTTTGTATAAACGTACAAATATAAAATGTCAACATATTGTCTCAAGTGTAAACCTAGAACAGAAGATAAAGATGAAAAAACAGGAAAAACAAAAGATAATAGAATAATGCAGAAAAGTGTTTGTGCAATCTGCAGAAAAACAAAAAGTATGTTGTAAGAAAAAGTCTCCAACGACAGGAGGTGGATGCTCTGACAAGATTATTTTAGTAGATGATCAATAACTAATGAAATGCAAGTGCGATTGTGATAGAGATCTCTGTCTGGAGCAAAATAAAATTGTTACATATTGTCAGAAATGTAACAACAGAGAAATAATTGCAACAGGTATAGATATACATAAATTCATTGGCAAATTACCAAAACCAAAAGGCGGTCGGACATTGCCAGGCCATAAATATACTGGACCTTATAATTCTCTTGATAAACAACTTGAGGAGAACGATAATCCGCAGCCAGGACAAGAGTCTTACAATCAAGTTGATGCAATAGGGAAGCGACATGATATCTGCTATCGTGATAACGAACAAGATAAGCACGGCTGCGATAAAGTAATGCTAGACGAACTTCGTGATATGAAACCTATGAATATGCGAGAGCGTGTTGACCGAAAGTTGGTGCAAAGTTTTATTGGATCAAAATACAAATTAGGACTCGGTTAAAAAGAATTATATGATGATTTTGCCTCAGAGCTACACAAACCTAAAAAAAAGCTTACGCGACGTAAAGTTGTCGCAAATGCCGTTGATGATATCTGGGCAATTCATTTAGTTGATGTTTCAAATTTATCTGAATTTAACAATAATAAAAGATATCTTTTTAATGTTGTAGATGTGTTTAGCAAATACGCGTTTAGTGTACCTGTTTCAGACAAGACAGGAACGTCGATAACTGATGCCGTAAAACAAATAGTAACAAGTACAGAAAGAAAACCAAACAGAATCTGGACCGATCACGGAGCAGAATTTTTTAATAAAATATTCGAGCAGTTTTTGGAACGAAATAACATAAAAAAATATGTTACAGGAAATGAAGGTAAGAGCGTTGTCTTCGAGCGATTTAATAGCACACTAAACGAAAAAATCCACAAATATTTGACAGCTAAAAATGCAAATAAATATATTGATAATCTACAGAAAATTGTTGATGAATATAATAACATGAAACATATATCAATAAAAATGTCGCCAAACGACGCAATTAAAAATCCAATATTAGCAACCGAAAATATGTACCGCAGATATAAATTTAAAGTTGGTGATAAAGTTAGGATTTCTCTGACGAAAAAAAAAAAAACATTTGAGAAAGGATTTACTCCAAACTGGAGCGAAGAAGTATTTGTTGTTGATAAAATACTTTTAACAATACCAGTTACATGCTCGTTGAAATATTTATTAGGTGATCCTATAACTGGCACTTTTTATGAACAAGAGCTTCAGAAAGCCAAACTAGATATATTTCTTATTGAAAAAGATATTAGGAAAAAAGGCAATTAAAGTTTAGTTAAATGGAGTGGATATAGCGATAAATTTAATATCTGGGTACCAACTCGGTCGATCTCATTGACGCTGACAAAATCATGTTATTATAAATTTGTTCGTACTTCATCAGTACAGATTTACATTTGACCAGTCTACACAAGGAAATTAAATGCACTTTCTTGCATTATCAATTAGCATCAAATTAAATATTTTGAAAAAAATAAGATCATATTTTATATTTCTTTGCTGGCCAGTTATTTTTACGTTAACAGAAGGTTTTATAAGTTGCCAAATATTTGTTGCTCTGTAATAGTAAAATTAAATTTTATTATTATTTTAGCGATATTGTACTTGACATTATATCGTCCAATTGTCGGTCTGCTATATTTTTTTTTTTTTTTTGTTAACAACGCCAACAACGTCAAGAACGTCAATAACTTCATCTTCATCGTCATTGTTCAACAAAATGTCATCTTCGTTATAGCTAGCTAACTTGTCTGAGATTACGTATTAATTTGGTATAAACTTGTCGTCATTGGCGACTTTATCGTTGGCGACTTTATTGCTAGTGATTGTATCGTTGGCAACTTTGTCGCATGCACATATATCAGCAAGTCGTTTCATTAAGTTCATATGATAATATATTTTTATCTAATTTATAATGATAATGGCCAACGAAACGAAACATCCGATGTAAAATATCATCCAAAAGTTGATATATCAAATTGCAAAGAACTAGCCGAAGCAATACGAAAATGTTTTTCAGGATATAGTGTTTTTTTTCTGTTAATGTTATTATAATGCAAGGCGAATCTGATAAAATTCTCCTAACAGCAGCAGAAAAAAAATAAACTTTATAATAGTTCGTTTATAACACTAAAATTTGATAAAGATGATATTTTGATGTTTGCCCACAGTTGTCTTACTAAGACAGAATTAAGAAATATTATTAATCGTCATATTTGAAAATAAATCTATCAAATTTTAACGTTCAAGTTGCTGTTTTAGTTTTGCCGTCAACTACATATTTTATTGTAGCTGAATTAATCTTATGATATTTCCCAGCAGCTGTGATCGATTTAAATTGTGTTTCTTCGTTAGTCGCAATCTTTATAGAAACAACTGATTTGGGAAATCTGATACCACCAGTATATCCACGTTTACTATTTTTTTGTTGTGTAAGTAAATCTAAATTTTAAGTCCTATTATGAGTTTTAATGCTGTTGATGTGATCGATCACTAAATTATTTGGAATAGCGCCATTACAAGTTTTGTAGGCAAAACTGTGACTGTGATAACCAACAAAATCTGTTTTAGTTCCTCTATCAGTTGCCATAAGATATCCGTTATTTTTCATAAAACCAACAACTTTTTTCGTTTGTTTATGTCGTATAATTCCTTTATCGGAGACCTCATACAAATCATATACAGGATCAGACTGAAATTCATCTTGCAATGATAAATTTGCAATATTTGCGTCGCTAATAGAATTATTTACTCTGTACACTCGCTGTCCTTCTGGAATGTCTCCACAAAACAAAGTGTAAATAAAATCTTTCTTAAACATTTCGACTCTTTCTGTATTATCACCTTTGATTGAGATCCTAATTCCAGCTGGAGTTGATTTACCTACAGATTTGTATGATTTTATGTTAATAACCGAACCAAGTGCATTTCCAGTATATAACTTGTACTTTGGGTGAACATGATGTTCTTCCTGTTCCTCTGCTGCCAATCTAATATATCTCAGAATTTCTGTCATGATACTATAGATATTTTATATCTCTAATTAAAAACACATACAAATCTATTGCATATAAAAATATTATATATAATATAATGTTAAAATACGAGATATTGATAAAAAAGAAAAAAGAGCATTATCAAAGCAGAACAAAATTGCTACAGCAGTTTCTGTCTATGATAACAGTTACAAATTTAATAATTAAAATGTTTTAGCAAAGTTTAACTCTACCAATTTATTTCATCTTTTACAACCTGTTATAGCTCAAGAACTTGCAGCTCACAAAAGTATGAAAGTAATAGTTCAGTATCATATGATTTTATCAAAATTACATGAAATCGAAAAAAATGAAATTGGGATAATTTTTGAAAATACAAATTTCGACAGCGAAATTTCAGAACTATATCTAATAGCTAAATCACGGAAAATATTAACTGGAACAAATATTTCCTCGGTTGCTAATGCAAGACACCAAGAAATAAATAAAAAACTGGAGAAATTTACTGCATCAGGATCAGGCTGGAAATTTGAAATGATAAAAGAAGTTTTATTTCACACAATGAAATATAACGTACTTCGTGGTAGTTCTTACGTTGATCTCCCTCAAAAAATTAAAACAGGAAATGTTGTATAAATGTCACAAACAATGATGACCAATGTCTTCGCTGGACAATTTTATCTGCGAAACATCCTGAAAATGATCACTCTGGCAGAATTGAAAAATATCTGCCGTACAAAGACGAACTAAATTTCATTGGAATAACTTTTCCAGTGGCAGAAAATCAAATACCAAAGTTTGAAAAACAAAACAATATTTCAGTAAATGTATTCGAAAAATGTTTACCCGAGATATATTTCAGCGACTGCTACACAAAAGACAATAAATTTATTATTTTATAATGAACATTATTGCTGGATAAAAAACTTTAACGGACTAGTTGGCAAACAATATAATAAAAATAAAACTAAGAACATTTCTGTTACAGATGTTTACAAGGTTTCTCTAAGGATGAAAAACTGCAAGAACATCTCAAATACTCTGTTAACGTTCAAAGAATAACAATGCCAAGCGAAAAAGAAAAAGTGTTAAAATTTAAAAATTATGATCAGAAGCTAAGTATTATGTTTGTTATTTATGCCAATTTTGAGTGTCTTCATGTTCCTGTTGTTGGCGCAGAAAATAATCCGAATAAACCAAGTACACGAAAAATACAACATGTCCATTGTGGAACAGCTGATAAAGTAGTGTGTTGTGCTAACGATAATTTTTCAGGTCCAGGAAAGTTATACAGATGTAAAAATGGCGAGTCTGAATGTCCGGCCGTATGGTTACTAAAAAATTTAATAAACGAAGTTAATAAGATTTCTAACATATTATTCAAAACAGCTCCAATGAAAATAACATCCAAACAACAACTTGATTTTGATAATGCAGTTAATTGTCATATCTGCGAGAGGTTGTTAGGCGATGATAAGGTACGAGATCATTCTCATCTGACCAGTCAGTATCGTGGAGCAGTTCATAACACTTGCTATTTAAAATTTCATGCGCCAAATTGTATTCCAGTTGTTTTACATAACTTTCGTGGATATGACAGTCATATCATTGCAGAAGCTTTTGGCAACGAGGAAAATTAAATCTAAACTAAGATTAAATAATACAATAAAATGTATTCCAAATAATTTTGAAAAGAATATGTCAGTCACGCTCGGCAAATTACGTTTCTTTGACAGTCTGCAATTTATGGTAGCATCATTACATGAGCTTGTAAACAGTGCCTCAAGCGCCGGCAGCAATTTCAGTAATCTAAAAAGTTGCTTTGGTGAAAACAATGTCGATCTGACAAGAAAAGATATCTTTCCATATGAGCATCTCGACGACTGGAGAAAATTTGATGAAACTTCTCTTCTTGACAAAAACAAAATTTACTCACAGCTCAAAAATGAAAATATCACAGATGAGGAGTACAAATATGCACAAGATATTTGGAATAAATTTAGCTGTAGAACATTTGGTGATTATCATGATTTATATTTAAAAACAGATGTATTACTACTAGCAGATGTTTTTGAAAGTTTTCGTAAAGTTAGTCATAAAAATTATGGATTAGATCCCTGTTGGCATTATTCCGCTCCGGGACTGTCGTGGGACGCTCTGCTAGAAACAAGTTGGATCTCTTGACAGATATTGCTATGTTTAATTTTCTTGGAAAAGGTATCAGAGATGGAGTTAGCGATATAACAAAAAAATATGCATTAGCTAATAATAAATATCTGAAAAATTACGATAAATTACATTATCTATCTAGATTGTGTGAATTTGTATGGAAAAGCAATGTCAGAGCCAATGCCGTGCAGTGGATTTCATTGCATACCTCCAGATCAGTTTCTTAAAGAAACTGGAAAGAATCTTCCAGAAGATATTTCATACTTTGTTGAAGTTGATCTAGATTATCCTATTTCCTTACATGATCTACATAACGATTATCCGTTTTCTGCAGAGTCGATGATAATAGATTACAGTATACTATCACCTGAGCAACGAGCAATGACAACTACAAAAAATTCGATTGTTAATAAGCTAGTTCCAAATTTGCTAAATAAAAGAAATTAAGTTATTCATTACAAAAATTTAAAACAAGCAGTAGATGCTGGACTAATTTTGAGAAAAGTCCATCGCGCACTAAATTTTAATCAATCGAGGTGGATGTCAGATTATATTGACTTAAATACAAAACATCGTGCTGTGGCTAAAACTGACTTTTTGAGAAAAAGTTTTTCAAGTTAATGAACAACTCGGTGTTCGGTAAGACAATGGAAAATTTAAGATGGAGAGTAAACATTTAAATTGTAAATGATATAAATCGAAGAAATAAATTAGTTAATGATGATGGTTTTGTCAGTATGAAAATATTTAATGAAAATCTTGTTGTTATACATTGACGAAAGACAAATTTAAAGTTAATTAAACCAATTTATGTTGGTGCTGCTGTACTTGATATATCAAAATGGCTGATGTATGATTTTCACTGTAATTTTACCAAAAGCAGTGTCCAGATTCACTAGTTTATAATATAAAATGTGAAGATGTCTATCATGATATTTATAGACACCGTGAACTATCTGATTTATCAGATTATCCAGAAAGTAGTGGATTTCATGATGATGCAAAAAAAAATGTTATTGGCAAAACGAAAGATGAATTTATGTTTGTGCCAGTTAGAGAATTTGTTGGACTAAGAAGTAAGATGTATGCCGCAATTTTAGATGACAATAAAATGACAAACAAAAAGATGTTCCTCGTGGGTACGTACAATAATGTATGAAATTTGATGACTTTATTAAGACAAATGTTATCAGAACAAATCGTCACAAACGTGAAACAGATACTATTATAAAACGTGGACTGAGTAATTTTGATGATAAGAGATATTGTGAGGACGGTATTAATACATTAGCTATTGGACATTACACCAGTACCAGCAGTGACATAGTTAATATCATCTTTAGTTAATTTTCTCTAAACTTTAGAAATAAATGTTCGCAAATTTAACATTAGTCGATGGATTTAATAGCAAAATCAAAAAGATAATGATTAATAACCAGCAATTACCATTTGAATTTAATGAAGAAATCTCAGGTATTTGTTTTAGTAAATTTATAGACTGAAACTCACACTTATCAAATCAGATAACAGCAAGTATTTTGATTATCTTGAAATGACACGAGATGAGCTTATGTTAAAATATGATAATCTTTATAATCCGATAAGTCAGGAAAAATATACCAAAATTAGTATTGACCTGAACCGGTCGATGGTATTTGCAAAAGGTTGTAAGTATCTTTTCAGTAAGATAGCAATGAAAGAGTTATTTGAATGTCGACGAAACGTAAGCGGAAAAATCAAATTTTATATGTATAAACACGACAATGAATTATTTGTATTAGCTACTGTTGATGTTCTAGTGATAGGTGATGAACTTCTTTAAAGGAAAATAACTTTTTCTGTCTTCCATGAATTTTAAAGGGAGATAATTCTTATAGATCTTCTCCTTGCATGTTAAAGGGAGATAATTCTTATAAGTTGTCTCCCTTGCATTTGTTAATAAATAATTATATTTGTATTTACTGATGAATAATGTTTCTATTGTTTTTTTTGTTTTTTTTTTAAGAAACATTATCTTTGTTTTTAAGATTTTGTCAAGTTGATTGCTTCGCTCAGATTTTCTGAACGATAACAATTAAGAAAAAACAAAAAAAAAATCAATAATAAAAAAGCCACGCCTGCTGTGTGAGCTACTTTTAGGTTTCCAGGTATTGGTTAGCTTATATACAATACAATCCTATGTAGTTTTGGGGTCCGCCCCGATTTTTTTGATCTAGCTTCAACAAAGAAAAGCACACTCTCCCACCATGTCACCACGTGGTGGGTTCACTTTTGCACTCCCCGGGGTTGATTATGGGGAGAGTGTGCAAAAACAGTTGAACGTAGAGAAGGCACCATTTGTGTATGTGCCGTCCATAGAGATAAGTTAGTTAAGTTTATGGGTTGCGCTGCCCTTAGAGATAACTACTATATGTAATTGTGCCTGTCCTTAGAGATAAGTACTATAATTAAGATTATAATAATACATGTCATTGTGTTTGTCTTCTTTTGAATACCTCTGAACTTGCTAGGATGTCGTTTGCCAACCTAGGAGTTCACATGGGCATTATTTCGAATGCCTCTGAGCTTGCTAGAATGTCGTTTAGCAATCTAGGAGTTTACACTTGGTTGTGCTGTAAATGTATGTTTCTATTTTATTTATGATTTTTGTCTAAACTTTAACAGTAGCAGATGTTTAAAAATATCATTATCAAATAAAGCATCGACTATGTTGTCAATAAATGTCATTGGATCATCTGCCCAACCTCTTATTCTCTCCACATTTCAGTTGCAAATAACCATACTGATCCAAATTTGACTGATAAATGATGACCAACCTTTTTAATACAATCGCTTATTATATTAGGTGTTATCCCAGTATATTTTGAAGCTGATCTAATCGAATTAACTCTTTTAAAAAATGTGTTTGTTAGATCAAATCCAACATTTCTGTTTGATGGCGGATAATAAGACATTTTACATAATATTTTATTGTTTAATATAAAATTAGGAGGTCCTGGCGATGAAAGGTTTCTAAACTAGGATATCCTTTCTCTGGCAAAATATTTTGTCACAATGCATTGTGTGCTAAAATAGCTTGCGATATAAAAACATTTGTCGGAGAAAGTAGCTTTTTGGTCTAGAATCCTGTTTAGGTTTGAAAACCTCATCTCCTCATAATATTGTGCAAACCAGTCAGGTAACATAAAAATACATGGTCGGAGAAGGTCATAACTTAGTATCGTCCTCCCTATGGCTGGCCCATGAAAAAAGAGAAAAAATTCATGTGTAAGCTAACCTACACTACCATTTCTGGACACAATAAACGCAGTAATGAAGTTAGCGAGATGCAAGCCGGAGAATTTCTCACTGTCAATTAGAATATGTATAATGATAAATCATTTCATTATGAAACGTAAAGGTTTAGTAATAAAACGTAAAAAGTATTTCAATCTCACTATGTAATTACTCCTTTTGTGTCGATATGACGAGTTAATCTGAAATGCGAGCTAACCTAAGGATTCAAAAGTTAAGATGGCCTCCATTGTTTGCATAACAGAATTGCAGAAGGCGTGCAAGAGCTACTTGTCGTCCAAAGCAAAGGGATTAACTATTATTAGAAGTACTTAATTCAGAAAGTAATGGGTTTCAGAACATAATTACTCCCCTAAGTAGGGATAGTTGTATTTTTTACATAGGTACATAACACGCATTTTAACGAAACTTTCACCGAACTACAATAGAGAAATATACGAGAATAACGTTAGCAAGTTACAACATCAAATGAACTAAAGCGGCAGAGTGTGTGGAACTATCTTGCTAAAAACATAAAATACATGTGGCATGTGGAGTCGTTTTTCAGATTTTACCAAACGGCTATGGTGCACAATGGCCGTATCAGTACACCATGTTATGCTAAATATTGAATTGGCCGTAACCTAGACCGGATAAACATTTCTTTATTAAACCTGTATTTATAATTCTTATTCTTCGTTGATCTATTGAAAGATATGAACCGTCATTGACGTATTCCATTCCAAGTTACACCAAGCAGACATGGTTTATAACGTATTGTACCAAGATTCCCTTCAGTGATAAACAAAAGAAATTTAAAAAACATACAGTAACAAAAATATCTTTATCGAACAAATCAATAGTAACACGTTCAGTTCTATTAAGATATATTTCCATACTAAAAGCACATTAAGCGAATTAAAGAAATCTAACGGTCTCACCAGCTACCATTTCACAGTAACAAAACACCTGAAATGCACATTGATATTATAATTATTCATAAACCGGTTGTGAATAATTATATTTTGCCTACTTCTATTTAAAATGCAGTAAACGATGCATGCTTGGAAAGGCAAAACCGCAGAACGAACATATCCCATGCATGGATATATACCTACCTGACCGAATCAATGCGAAGAATGCCACGACAGAAACATAGACACCGTTTCTCGCTCTCATGACCATCTGGCAACTGTCGGAATACAGTTGTGTGTACCCGCTAGCATTTAAGTAATATATATTTACAGCATCCGGAAGGGGGCTAACTCAATAGCTAGAACTTAGTTCGTCCTGCCACGTTTCAGGTTTCGCATTGAAGCTATTGGTCGATATTAATTTCAAAAATTTAACAACAATGTGACAGAGCTTTTGGATTCACTTATATATAATGATTGAAAAATTTGTGAAATGGCGAGCCTAGAAGTACATTTTCTCCAACAAGGTATTAAAACATGCATTATACACATTATTTGATAGCAAAAAGAGCCAATTGAAATATAATTTTGCTTTAATTTTTCTTTCGTTTCTTTTTCTATTAAATACTATATATAATGCCTAGTATACACCCTTGATAAGGAAGCACAATAGGAAGCAGCGTTATACACGTATAATTTCTTTTCCAACCTAAACTTTGGGTAAAAATATAGTTGTTAATTCAATGAGGTTGATCCAATGTGCTGTTCTTACTATATGATTAATGTCCATATTTATCAACGTCATTTAATTAATAATATTACAACGTTTCTCAAATATTGCATAAATAGTTAAATGAACATAGGTCTTGTAAAATAATGTGCATGTACAATTTAAGGGCAACATAGAATACACCAGCACATTCTTTGAACGACATAATGTAACTATATTTGCATAAATGTATAGAACTAAGCACATACGAATGCATGTATTTTGGTATGTTTGTATTTTTGAATGTATGTATGTATGTATGTACTGCTCCATCTACGAATAGATGTTGAAAATAAGTTAAAAATGTAACATGTAACATAAGAAGAACGTGAATGATTGTGGGACAATTCCTCTCCTTAGTTTCATATAGTTCATGTACGTAAATGTGTATATACGTAACAATGCGACATCCATTTGCCTCATTGCAAAGACTTTCCAACGGGACCGTTCCAAATGCTCCCATTCAAGGTGTTGTCCTTGATAGCTGATCCTTAAATAATTAATATATAGTCAAATTTAGGTCAATCCTACATAATCCGGAATACTATTTCTGGTCTACTATTCTAACTTTGTTTCCCACGCTTCATATGAAGTCCGCTGCTATTCAACATTTGCCCCTTAGGTATCTAAGTAAACTTATACTTGTCAGGTTTACAAGTCCCAAATCTAACACGGAATTCAAATATCGTGCATGCTGAATATTATCACTAAACTGTTGTATAACATCGAAATGTGCAATTAATGCGCTATGTTATGTTCTAGATCATGAGACGTTGATAGCCATGAACATTTTATGGTAGATTAGAAGATAAATAGAAATATGATACAAATTTAACAAGTAATCGTGAGGTGGGGTGGCACAGGGATGGATACCGGAATGGGGAAAGAAATCAATTCACTTTGCGAGCAGTTTGGATTCGCCAAGTATGGGGCTAAAGAAGACATTTACATCAACATCATTTGTACGGTTAGCATTTTTGGGGATTTTATGATAAATTAACAGTTTGGTTCGACATTGGAATCACATGGAAGTTTGCATTAAAATCGCAGTTAAGGGACTCAGTGGGAGTTTAACATTAAACTCAAAATACATTCTTAATTACTTGATGATATAAAGTCGATTTACCGTCAAAATTAGTTATGACTGAAGCTGTCACTTATCCTTTAAAGGCCAATATCGCCATAAGTGTAAAGAAAGCAAGTCAAGTGTCATCATATTTCTCACGGCATAAAGCAGATTCTGAGACGTCTAGAATCAGTATTTTTTCCGGTATTACTTAAAGAGGGATCTTACGTTTCTCTAATAACTTATATATCGAATGATATCAAGCATTTACCATGTACAATTAATAGATGAGGCCATACTTTAGGCATTAAAAGTATTAGTATCATGATAGATTACTTTGATTTTTATATCCCTTTTCAAGTTCACTGCCTCGCGGATCTCCAATTGTGTTCTTCATTACCTTTGCTCATTTTAGCAAGCAAGTCACACAATCTGTGGAATATTAGCATTAATAATCAAGGAAACTAATGTACCCAAGCAGGAATCAAACATTGACGCAGATCGTGACCGGCAAGAGCAGCCTATGACAAGTTGTTTGTATTTTTACTCAACTTTTATTGCCTATGACAAGTTGTTTGTACTTTTACTCAACTTGTATTGCCGATGACAAGTTGTTTGTATTTTTACTCAGCTTGTATTGTCTGTAGATCCGTTAAGTGGTTTCTGATCTTAGTTAGAAGGTGTCGCTAATTTTATATTTTCCGCCTTTCGTCTCGAAATCAGCTTCGGTGATTTATTTCATCAGCGATTGCAACCAAGTACAGTTTTCTGAATACGTATTCATGAATGTAATGGTATCACCATTTGATGGTACCACTTAAAACACCTGTTACTATCGATATAGCTCCGATTCCAGCCACAACATGATCAAATGTTGTAGATGAGGAATCGCACAAATTGAATCTGCAACCAAACACGCCTGTTTGCATTGAACGATCAACGAGGATTTCGTCCAGACTTTATCTAGCAACTATTTTTTCTCTTTGACTATTTTTTACCTCAGTGTTATATATATTAAATTTTTATTGTTTTCGGGGACTTTCTCCATGATTATATCTAATGTATATTTGCATGTTCTGATTGCCAAGAAACAAGCTAATAGTCAGCTAACATAGAGTAGTCCCAACAGTCAGATTGTATTTGATGCTTAAAAATATATTTCATTTAATACGATGTTCTAGTAACGCCACTCTGACACAGATATTAGTGGACAAGTGGGACAAAATTATCATCAATATTATAATCCGCTCAAAAGAGCTCTAACATTATTAATGCACATATATGTGTGTATATACGTACGCATGTATGTATGTATGTATCTACGTACGTACGTATGTATGCATGTATGTATGCACGTATGCATGTATGTATATATGTATGTATGTATGTATGTATGTATGTATGTATGCATGTATGTATGTATGTATGTATGTATGTATGTATGTATGAACGGATGGATGGATGGGTGCATGGATGGATGAATGAATGGATGAATTCACGTACTCATGCATGCATATATATATTTGCATGTACAAATGTATGTATGTATGTATGTATATATCTAAGAATGTATGAATGTAAGTATGTATATATGTATGCATGGACGGATGGATCGATGGACGCGTGGATGTTTTGATGAATGAATGGATTCATTCATGTATGCATGCATGCATACATGCATATATGTATGTATGTATTTATATATGCATGTATGTATGCATGGATGTATGGGTTTTCGTGTATGTACGTACGGATAGATCAATAGGTATATGTATGGATTAATGACTGGATGAATTAATATGTATGTATGTATGTATGCATGTATGCATGTATGATGTATGTATGTATGTATATATGTATGTATGTATGAATATATGTATTTTCGTTTGTACTCATGTATGGTTATGCATGTATATGCATATGGGTATTATTGTGTTCTTCTCCTGATACACGTACAAATTGATGTTTAATATATGTCAACCGTTATGAATATGGGTGATACGAAATAATTATTTTGTGAAAATAATATGGAACATTGTTAAGGATTTTCTGAAGATTGATCAATTTCTCTCACATACTGAATGTTCGTATTTATATAATTATGTCTGAAATATCGAGAGGGTTGTTATGTCTTTACGTAGAGGCTTTATGCTCTGACCTCTTAAATACAAGGTCTAGTCCCTGTGAACTGATACTTCAACGATGAAAGCAAAGCCAGGTTTAGATAGTTTTACAGTCCTGCATAACCGAGGTTTACATTTCTGATCTACTTTCGAAGTTTTGTTTTTCCACGTCTCATATTATATCCTGGGCTATTTTTCGTCACATTAGGTATCTAGGAAAAAAGTATACTTTATCAGGTGTACAAATATTTGTATACAGATGAAAATAGATTATGGAAATCCTAAATTAGAAACTAATGACAAGGATAACGTCTGTTTACTAATAGCATTAACATGTTGTATAACATCGAGAAGCGGAATTAGTATGGAATGTTTTATTCTAACAAGTACACATCACCTTTTTATATATCAAACTAACATAAATGAAAATATGTTAAACATTATAAAGTAATTTTAAGGAGGTTTTGTTATGAGCGATGGTTGGGTGCATGGAGCAAAGTTCACTTAACGGCCAGCTTCAGCTTCGATTGACCAAGATTTGGATTCAGAGGATATTTTTGTCAAAATCATATTTACGGTTAGCATTAAGGAATAGTATGATAAATAACAATTATGGCTTGGTATGGAAGTCACACGAAATTTTCAAGTTAGATCGCAGATTATGAATTGAAAGGAAATTGAACATTCAGTCCTACATCCGACCTTATTTACGTGACGACATAAAGTCGCTATAGCTTCAAACCCATTTATGATACAAAATGTTAGCTGAGTTTTGAAAGTCACTACCGCCGTCAGTAAAAGGAGGAAGGATATGGGTCATTTGATGATAATCATTTTATCACAATTATGCCGATAACTCTGTAATTGACACTGGGCACATTGTTCAAGTTATGTCTGATATTGTATGTACGTATATATGTAAGTATGACTGAAATAAAGTGATGCCTCATTGGGCTCAGTGTAGAGGCTCTCCGACGGGAAAGTTCAAAATATTCCCATAGAAGTAAAAGTCCCTGTCAGCTGACACTTAAACAATGAATATAGAGCCAGCTGTATATATATATATATATATATATATATATATATATATATATATATATATATATATATATATATATATATATATATATATATATACCTATATATGTACAGTCCTGCATAACTGAGATTAACACTTATGGGTTACCTTCGAATCTTTGTTTGCCACGACTCACATTATATCCTGGGCCATTCTTCATTTGCGCCATAGGTATTTAAGTAATCTTATTCTGGTCTGGTGTAGAAATATTACCATTCAGATAAAATGAGAGTTATGCAAGTCCAAATTAAGTACAAAAAAGGCAAGGCTCATGTTTTTTTAATAAAACAAATAAAATGTCGTACAACATCGTAAAGTTTACTTAATATGCATTGTTGTAATATAGATTATATGAAGCACATATTCATTAATATTTTATAACATATAAAAAACATAATTGAACATATGATAAACGTTAACAAGTAGTTCCGAGAAGGGCTGATATGACTGATGGATGTAACCATGGGCAAAAACAACAGTTCACCTTATATCTAGCTTGTATTGGCCAAATATGGGAATGCAGAGGATATTTACGTCAAAATCATCTTTAGGGTTATCATTCGGGGTTGGTAAGATATATATTAACACTATGGTTTGGTATGGGAGACACAGGATTTGCACTAAGATCAGATACGAGTGACTCAATGGCAGTTTAACATTGATTGCGTCATACATCCTTATCCCCTAAATGAAATAAGGACGATTTAATGTGAAACCCATTTATGACATAACATATTTTGTAACGTTAAAAGGTGATATATCCGACAGTATAAAGAGAATTATATCGAATATGATCACGTGTGTCAAAACATTATGTAGATTGTACAACATCCAGAAAGAACATTCTTTCAGTATTGCTTTAAACTGAATTATTTGTCTCATTATTCTATATCATTACTGATAGAAAACACTTGATATATAAATACAATAGATTTAACCACACCTTAGACAGTACAAATTACAAATTTGTTTCAGGTTGTAAAGTAGAATGATGGTTTAGATTAAGATCCGTACAGGTTTTCTAGTTGTATTTTCACTGGTTTCAGGATTAGTATAATACCATAGTAAAATCTATACATCTAAACTATATACAAAAAACATGAAACTAAGACGTGCTCCCTTAATCTACGAGTGATATGGTTCTCTTTTCCTTGAGCCCAACAACTATTCTGCATTTCTTTAACATGCCTTTCATATCTTATTCTCTATGTATTATATGTGTTAGGAACAAATATGAATAACCAAATGGTTCATGGGAATACCAAACAACGTGGAACTGCTCCACTTATTACTATTCCTGATGATATCATCTATTTAACGCTAGTAACTATTTACGATATTTCGAAAATAAAATTAACCTTAAAGCATTCTTACGACAAAGACTACATTTAGCATCAAAATATACAATGTTGTTTTCCTTCTGTATTATTTCCAACATTTGATTATATTATAGGATGGTTTGTTTATGTTGCTTTCATATTTATGAGAAAAAAAAAAAAACATTGTATAATATACATTTTGGTTTATATTTTGATAACGCATTATGTCTCAACCGTTCATCACCATCTACATCGATTTTATATAAAGTTTCTGTATTACAATATCATTAAGGGTAAGAAACTTTAACCTGATATATGCATTTAGTGTAGTTGAATATTTGTATATTTCTGATTTAGCTGTATATGTATCCACTGAATCCGAAACACATTTTGTCTACACCCTGTTGATATCTGTTTGTAAATTCAAATGGTCCTAGTTTCCTCCCTGGTTCTCTGTAATTATTCTACGTCTAATATCGTTCTCATGACACGTGTTGTATTAAACTGTGTATTTAATGAACTATATTATATCCACATTGTACATGCGTCACTCGGTTTTACATGTTCTCCAGGACTTTCTGTCAATGGTGTTTCGATCACTCGGTTGGTTGCAAAGCTTACGCAGTGCATGCTGTAGAAACTAATTTCGTGGTGAATCAGTCTTGAGCATCTGAAACATTCTTGTTTTTAACATCTATTTCCTTCAAAAATGTGAGATTTTTGCAGATTGTTTCCGCAAACTAGGTAGCTTCTTTACAAGAATCGTTTGTGACAAAGCTGATATGGCATAACAGTAATATGACCGTGGCCACATTTTCGCCGATTTGTGTGTGCTTCACTCAGTAAGTATTAGTCACTATTTTTACATCTCCATAGTTAGACATCATACATCAGACGGATAACAAATATATATATATATAT